>OLMO02000275.1:3253999-3270123 GCA_900291935.2 Cassiopea xamachana
AAGGAACGTGATCATACAGACCACAGAGATGGAACACTATGGATTTATGGTGACTCTGTTGGTGATCTCTTTTACAAATCAATTTCAAAACGGGCCCTATGCCATGAAGTATTTGCCAACTGCAATCATACGTACAACTGGGTGTATGCCTTAAAGAATATGAACATAGCTCAGGCAAAAACCGAATGGGACGATAAGGATTTTAGTATTGACAGAATACTGTTTGAGCTTGATGATGTCCTAAGTGATCCGAGCATGAACGATCGTAGCGTAGTCATAATTAACATGGGTTTGCATTACGTGCAGGGAATTAACTTCACAAGTTACAAAAAACTAATACAGAGTACTATAGACCTGCTAAACAGCCATAAGCAATCGCCACAGGGATTTCATGGGAAGGCTATATGGAAAACTACTACAGCTCTTTATAAAGAAAGATACGGAGATCCCAAAACAGGCGCAAGGCATGCTAAAGGCTTAAGGTTTCTAACAGTGCAGGTAAGTTGATTGCTCATAATTTCTTCAAGTACAACAAGAGAAGTTTGAAATAAAGGGAAATCCTAGAATTCCCCATACGATGTTTTGTTTGAATAATTCTACGATATAACAACGAAGGTAAGCAGACCATTTTGCTTTGGCGAAAAGCTATTTCAGGGGGGCAAAAAACGACTTCAAAAGTGAAGGGGGTTGATCACCACTGTCCTGGGTGATCTCGAAATTCTGCCTACCTGTGCTAACTACAGCATCGCTTTCAAAGCTTTTGGAATATGAGCAAATGGAAAATGGCCTTTTATGGCATCTTCTGCAAAAATGTGCAAAAAAATAGCTAAAAATACTATTTGGTGTAAATATATAGGGGGGGCAGTGTAACCCTGGATTTTCGGTTTCGACGCCCTTGCATTTCCTTGTCATAGCTGTATCATTTTGCAATACAGCAGTGCGGAAAAGATTTCCTTTATTGCATCACTACAAAGTAAGAAATGAAGGGGATACATTTGTTAGTCAATCAAGACGTCAAATCTTTTGGCTCATAATTATCATTCAAAGTTATAGAATATGTGAAAATACCTTCCTTTTTGAATATTCTCTTTTATTGAGTTTGGTGTCGCATGGCTGTCATAGTAAATTTTTATGATTTCCATTTAAGAGACTACAATTGTTCAATGCATACGCGACCTCAGCAATGTGCAGTCATGGCATTGACGTCCTTGATGTAAACCCAATTAGTGAAGCATATCCAGAAGGAACAGGCGGAGGAGCAAAGAAATGGGACGCTGTGCACTTCAACGCAAAAGCATTCCAACCAGTTGAAGATCTTCTAGAAGAGTATCTAGGGTAGAATAGGCGTCAAATCTTATTGGCAGGAATCTTTTGATGGTGATTCCTTTGTAAGCCAATCAAGATTTGACGCTTATGATATCTAGCATAGAAATTAAACCAAGCCAATGTAGCATGACAAACGACTAGTTATTAAATGCCATACAAAGTAATGAAGTAACCACGACTTCTAGTAAAACTACTAATGAAAAGGAATCCATTGGATAACGCACTAAATTATTAGTTTATAATTGATTTTTTCTTTCGGAACATAATTTTTATAGCTTAATGTATAACAAAATTTCTTTACAATATTTATAAGAAGTGGATTGATAAATTCATGCATGATGACAATAGCTTCTAAGCACTTTAGAAACATGTATAGCTTTGAATGATGTACCAGACTAAGAAATCTACTGTCAGCTATAATACAACCTATTAAAATAATGCGTTATTTTGGCTCATATGGAGCAAACAAATGAATACTGCTATATCAGAATGCGTTGGAAAATCATTTTGGTAGATTATGAAGCAAACAATTGAATACCTGTCAGCCAATGGAATGAAAAATTCTAGAAAATTGCTTATTTATTTAGCTAAAGAGGCTAGAATCCCAAAGAGAAACAATTAATTAATATATTACACCAGAAGCTAGAAGGTCATGCATCAACTAAAAACAAACTTTATTTGTATAACTATTTTTCATTGAATTTGTACCTATTTTTATTAAATTTGGTTCAGGTGAACTGAAATGTACATCTTAATGTCGCAGTGCCTTGTTGCTTTATAGTTTTACGCATAAACATTTATGCAGCACTCGCTATGGCCAAGCAAAACAGTATTTTTTAGACAAAGTATCTATTCAAAATATCTAAAAACTTCTTTTTTGCTAATCAATGGAGTAAAACGTTCTCTAATGCCACAAGAAAAAACATTGAGCTCTTTTTGTGCAATCCATGGCATTTATACAGCATTCTTTATGCATATTCACATTGAAAAACTTTCACCAGGTACAAGGGTAAAGTGCAAAGATTCCATGAAGTGTTTACTCTTGAATGGTACTGAAATAAGTAGAAATTTCACTTGCAATGCAGTGAAAGTTAAACGACTACTAATAAAAGAAAATCGAAGCACTTTGAACGTTAAGTAAGATAGATATTTACATGAGAGAGAGAAAGAGAGAGTGTGCCATTAAAGTGACAAACTGCTTTCCCCAGCGGTGGGGTACTCTCTACTTTTCTATACGGGGGGTCTGTATCAATACCTGGGGTCTGAGATTTTACAANAGAAAGTAAAATTTGAGTTTTGTAAATTGTAGCTAAAGAAAAAATTCAATAGTTAGGGTCTGAGAATTACAGCTCATGAAAAATTAGATCTTTGGAGTTTGAAAATTGAAATAAAGTTGCGATAGAAAGCCAAATTCTAAAGTTCTAGTACAACAAACATGTACTTGTGATATTTAACGAAAAATTACGCAAATGGTAGTCTACAAAAAAAATTTTCTCAAAATTTAAAAAAATCAATATTAGGGGTTCATCAAACCAGTAACTCAAAATTTGGGGGTCGGCAAAAAACCCNCTGACATGGACCCTCAGTTGGGAGTACCTCCCTGGGCTGCTTTCGTCAGAACTTCAAAGACCACTGGCAAGGAGACCCATGCATTTACTGAGTACTACATTGGCAAGGAACGATGCTTTAACTTACTTCTTAGTCTTGCTTCAACACCGGTTGAAAGAAAGCAAATGTCCCCATTGAGAAATATTAACACAAGCCAATTCTGTTTTGATAGAATGTATTGCAAGTCGATTCTAGATACTACTAAATAAATTTAAATAACTTTTTTAACAATACCTAAAGTATCTTTTCACAACAGGTGTAGCATCGCTATGAAGCTCCATATAATGTCTATAAAAAGGCCCGTCGAGAGCTAGCTCGGGCCCTGGGACTATAAAGAGCACGGGCCCCTGTGTAGGAGTAGCAGCACAGGGGCAAGAGGGGACTACAACAAATGCAAATCAATTCAAAACTCTTACAAAAAACATTGGTGTTCCATAATGGAATCTTTAAATTGCTCCATGGTCATGTATGTTTCAAAAAGCCAACAAACGGCTTTTTGAATATTATTTTGCAATAGTAAAACTTTGGCTGGCCCCCTTGAGGCCCGGGCCCCGGAGTTTTACCCCAGCTACCCCCCTCTCGACGGTACTGTCTATAAATAAACTATTTCTAGATGCATTAACTCTATCCTTAGAAATGGAGTGCTTGTATAATGAACGAGATAGTAGCTGGAGAAGGCTTTAACAAAGGGAATAAATTCTAATTGAGCTACTGTGCTACAACCTATTCAAGGATGAAATTTAAATGATGACATTGCACGAAACCCTAAAAAGAGTTAATTAAGACTTTTTCTTTATAAGCCATATATTGATACAATAGGCCATTGGTTTTCGACCAGGGTTTTGCGGAAACCTAGGACTCCGCCAAAAGATACACAATTGCCATAATCGACAGTTATGTTTAATTATCTTGCGCAGATACATGAGCTGCGGCTGCTCAAGGCACTGAAACCTCTCTTTAGGCTTCCGCTCAAGCAAAAAGGGTTGAAAACCACTGCTAAAGATTGTTTGAGATTCGAATTATGCTTCCAACGCAAAAAAAGGAAACAGTTGGATAAGATGGATGGCGCTAAGATTGCAAACAAAAATTTCTATTGATATACCTGCTGACTAAAATGAAAAATAATTCTACGTAAGAATAGTACTATTTGCGTAACACATTTTAAATGTAGGCACACGGATGAATCGCGTCTTATGTTGAGGGCGTAGCAAGATGAAGCTCACTGGTATATATAACTTTCTTAATTCCAGCACAATAAACTAAGCATTTAATATATTAATTGATGAACTAAAAACCATAACATAGGAAAACTAAATTTTACAATGAGAATTATGGATGCCAAAAGGGCATCACCGAGAGAGATAATTATATATATTAGAGCAACTTAAAGAGCCAAATACACAAAACAAGGCGTGATCCCAAAACATGGACCTATACAATATAAATAGTTTTTAACATGATAACAGTGAACAGCATCTGAAATAGGCGGACTATTCAAGATAGTAACTACTCACACCAACTAGCATCGGAAAATATTAGTGTGTTTAATTGTGGAATTAACGACAGCTAAAGTAGGAGTACGTCAATTGGGAAACGATCAGGTCTATGATAATAAGTACCTCGCCTTCGAGCACGTTTTCTATCATTTCTTTGTGGAGGGATAGGAGGTAGCAGCAATAACAGATCGATGGGAACATCTGCACTACCTTGAAAGGCCAAACTACGACGCAATTTGGTGCCCGCTGCGTCCTAGAGCGAGAGGAAAATCCATATATGTATCTCGTAAAATAAACACATTCACAACTAGGTTCAGCATGTTCACTAACTTTCTATCAACACCGTTTTGCTTGTAAAGCCTAGCAGACAAGGACAGCTTTTGCACTTCAAACACAAAGAATTTTGTGCTTGAGAAAATGTTACCCTTGTGTGCTACTCAGAGACAGAGACATTTGTGCTTCAAACATTGTTGGCAAAATCAAACATGTTATATCTGGAAAGCTGTTTCTGAAACAAAAACTTTACCCGTCTGCATTTCTCTGTCTTTGAAACACAAAGGTTGCCCATGTATGGCAGGCTTAAGGAAAGAAATATGTGCGTAAGCCTGTAAGGTGTAATGTATTTTCATTCTTCTCACGGTATTGCTTTGTAGTTGAGTATCTGTAATCGTAAATTTTTAGACTGGAATATAAAAAGAGTATGCGTTATCAAACTGAAAGTACCTAGTACATGCAGATTCATAAATACACTGTGTCTTTGACTATAAGCTCTAGCAACTCGCACAAATGGGCGAGGTTCTCGTTTATCATCACTAGTCCTTGTACAAGTATGCGAATAAATAGCAAAAATAAATTTCATTGACTTTAAAAAAAAGGGCGAATACTAGTGACTGTATAATGAAGGGTCTAGAGATCAACGTATACTGTAAAACTGAGCAAAGACAAGAAATGATAAACTATAATCTGGCAGGGAGTGAATCCATCACTACGGGCATAGGCTGCATCCTGACATTGACAAATACTTAGGAGGCCAAATGTGACAAGTACTTTTCAAGTGCATCAATGTAGAATGTATGTGGAACTGAATGTAGAAAGGGGAGATGAAAGAGCTTTAGTTTCCCAGAAACCCATCATTTTGCATACTTATATAGATCAAATACCCCAAGAGGACGTTGCCAAAAAGCAGAATATCAGCTACGGGCGTAGTCAGAGCTGGGCTTTAAGGGGAACGGCCCGCTTCATTCTCTTTTTCATGCGAGAAGGTTCTTAATAAAATTGTTTGCTATAGGAAATACTGCCGTTTGGGAGGGGCCATTGGCCCGTGACCCCCTAGATATGTCCCTGATATCCGTACTCTCAAAAGCTAAGGAAATGTTACACTTACTCTACATAGTCCATCTTTATCTTCGGGTGTAATGCTTGTTTCTTGGGTCTGAGGGTGATTCTGCCAAATAGCAAATAGGAAGGATTAGTAGGGATAAATAGAGACAGAAAATGCAGCTGATGAATATTGAACTGATGACGTAGTTTCATCTATTACAATAAAGAAAAAAGCTAGGGGTAAAGCAGTAGAAGAAATACAGTAATGAAGGAGCTTCAAGAATCACATAGCTTTGAAGCAATTGAGATTGACTAATGCATGTACTTATCAATAGCTGTCTATTTCAACTTTCCATATAAGGATCAACTTAGAGAAAGGTGGCATTAAGGATGCTACACAAACTCTTACAACATGAAGTCATCAGAAATAGAGTAGAGAATACTAAAATTACCGTATTTTTACTTGAGGATACCTGCACAAATGGTGGCTACAAAATAAATGCAGTAATCGAAGAGTTGCTCAATTTTAGCACAATTCAGAATAAAGTAGACTGAAGCTAGACGGATGTCTGTTGATATACTGATACTCAGTGATGTGCTTATGGGGGGCATGGGGGAGGTTCATGCCCCCCAATATTTTCAAAAATGCAAGAAAGTTGGTCAAAATTCTGCCCTGCTGGAAAAGAAATGGTCATATACTTTTTTGTGACCTTTTCTATTTTAGTAACAGTGGTTGGTCAAATGATCAAAACGCCCCCCCCAATGAAAAATGTCTTTGCCCATCTCACCTGGTACTCAATTCTCATACTGAGCAAACTCACAACTCTGATTGGCTGTACATTGGCTGCCACCAACATGTGTGACAAACAGAATGGAAGAGAGGTTATACTAATATTAATGGTAGCGCCCAAGTTATTAGGAAGCATGGATAGTATTTGCTTACTGTGATATGAGCAATGTGCCCAAAGGAATAACAATGAGCATATATATAAATCAAGTGACATCACATGACACTGGTAACCCACAAAGCTGCAGTACAAAGTAATGCCTGGAATTCCTCAATTAAATGACTTTCACCTTACAATAGACATGTAGGTACACAAGGTCTACTTCTTACTAAAATGAAAAACTCTATCTCAACTAAAGAGCATTTGCAAAAGTTTAAAAGAGTCGCTAGACATGGAAAAAGAAATTATGATAGTACTCCATGCAATCCAGTCAGCCATTACCTATTTCTTATTGATGTAGAATAAGGTTAAAACTTTTCCCTCTTATTGGCATCAAAATGTTAAATGATAAGATACATTACTAACTATGTACATACACTACAATTTGGTAATTCTGTATCAAAATCAAGGGCATCAGTGTCAGAATCAGATAGAATTACATCTTGGTCATCTGTCTCAGCCTCGATTGCCATTTTGCCTTGGTTATGGCACATAGCATCAACCTCAGGTAAAGAAGAATGTTTCTGTAAAATACTGCAATAAACACTTAAAAAAGAAGCTTGAAGAGTTAAACTGATTCCAAATAAGGATAGCTACAAATTGTATTATACATTGCTTTGAAATACAGATTGATTTAAAATAAATACCAAAGTGTGCAAGAAACACACAATAGCTCTTCATAAGTAATAGAAATGAATTAATATGGCAATAAAATTAAATGCAAGGAACACTGCCCTTCTTCTAACAGATAAATCATTTAGGCACTCATACAATATACATACTATTTCCTGTTTGTTTTGTGAGTTATTCTGCTCTAGCTCATCACATTTGTCTTCATCTGATTGACTTTTTGGTACTGTCAGTCTGTCTTCTTTCACCTTCTCTTTTATAAATGACATAACACTGAACTTTCTCTTGTTTTTTTTCTTTTTACCCTTGAAAAAACCAGCAAAGAAATTACCAGCTGAGAAGAAGCATCAATCATACAAATGTATCTGATACTTGAAAACTGATTAACAGAAAATAAAATAACACACTGTTTATAAACTTCTTAGATACCCTGTGATTGCTGGCTGACTCAGTTGCATTGCCATGAATAAGGCATGGGTCAGTAGAAGTATTTATATGCAAATTTGTAAGTATAGATCAGAAATGCCATGCTAAATTGTCATAATGAATGGGCCTTCATTCATCAGATCCCCCAGCCCAATTTATGGAGCCACAATACCCCTGGCATGGATGTGTCTTTTTAAGTAAGTTTGTATCTATCAATCCATCTATGCAATACTGTACAAAACCTATTTTGCTTATTACATACAATTTTCAAATTAAAGAAAAGTAAACAATGAGATTTGTTAACAATTTATCTTGCAAGTTAGTAATGAAAGGATAGCTTTTTACTAACTAGTCTTATCAACAGCTATAATGAATGTGCACAATCAGAAGAGGTCCTGAAAGCTGCTAATTTTCTTTTCTCTCTAATGTAAGCAGGCACATTGTTCCACAATTTTGCAGCAGTTGGAAAGTATGAATACTTATAGATGTTCATACAGCAACAAGGTACCTTAAGAGTTGTATGTATGCATGTATGTGTGCAAGTATGCATCTGTTTGCATATTATGTATGTATGTATGTATGTATAGATTTATATAGATATGCATGTAAGAAGATATACTACTGTCTCTGTATGCACCAATGAATGTATGTATAATGTAACCATTTACATACTGAGAGTGCAGCAAGAATATATGGTGAAGCTTTTCCAATAGTGGATAGGCAATCAACAGGTTGCTTAATGTTGTTAACAGATGAACATGACTGTGCCATTTCCATTGATACAAGATCCAGATCTGTCTTCTCAAAAGCTGCCATTGAAAAGAAAAATAAGAGAATAGATCAAAGTGCTAATCATCATCTTCATAGAAGCTGTATAGAATCATTTGAATTATCAGTAATTTTTGTCTTCCTTTCACATCTACTTTGCCATTATAAACATGCCCTTGAGAGCCTTCTCCTACTTCATATTACTTTCTTTAGCTCATACGCCAAGCCTTTAATGATTGAACAGCAATAAATTTATCAACTTCTTCTTTAGACAATGGCTTTCCTTTGAGATTTTTGTTGCATACAATGCAAAATTATGGGTAGTATTCAAAAAGTCTCAAAGGGCGGAATTGGATATCTTTGTCACTCCTAAACAAATTTAACATTAAGGTCAAGTCATTATTTATCTAGAGGGGGGGGGGTGGGTAATTTGCCAGTCAAAAGCAAAACTTTTGTCAAAGCTGCCCTTACTTCAAAAGAAATGCAGGTGACCCCCTTCTGTATCAAAATTTTAAAAGATGCCACCCAAAGAGGACACGTATAAGAATTACCTAATAGATGGTCTTTGGCCTCTAGTGTCTATAACTTATTAGCAATTCCTTTACACAGCTTTTCTCATAAGGAACCTAGCTCAAAGCCTAGTTCTAAACATTCCTTACTTCTGGACTTCTCCTTATCAAATTCTAGCACTAAAAGTTCCTTAATAGTTTATTAATTTTTACTGCACATATAGTACCATGAAACAGTACAAACATAAGGAAGAATCATTAATTCTTAACTTTACCTTCAATTTTGGCTAAAATTCAAGACTAGAAGCACAAATAAAGTAGGAAAGACATTCTATGAAATGTATGTAAGGTTTGGTTGTATATGAATGTAACCAGCTTCCCAATTCTTGATTAATTGGCAGTTTTGAAAATTTTCAAATTGGAAAGTTCCTTAAGTATTTTCCATTAGTATTATAAGTTCCTTAGATATTCTGGCTTTCTACATGTAGGTTCCTTATAAATTGGTTCCCTATAGAAAAAAGTATTTTCCCACATCTCATCCAACTAACAATTATTTGAAAAATTTTGAAAAATCATGCTTTTCAAAAAGCCCCCTTTCTGCACCTAAAACACAATGACCCCCCTCTAGGTAAGGAATGACTTTTCCCTTAACTTGTTCCATATGGCATTTTCTTTGAAGCTTAACACAAAGAAATATAGATATCTTGCAAATACTATCTGAGTTGTATGCAGAGAAAATCCTTAGAACTCAGCTGAATGAAGATTAAATGAGAAATATATGTGAAAAATGCAACACTATATACCATGTATTGGAGATATTGATGGTAGAATTGTAGTTTGCCTATGGATGCCTTCTCCTCCTTCAATGCAGGTAGAGTTCTTAGGAGTACCATCCAATTCTTTGTGGTCATCTGAAGGATCAGGTATCTGTCGAACCCAAGAGGAATCAATTTCATCAATGCCACATTCTTTTTCATAATTTTTGTAGGCTTTGGTGTTATCATCTAATATCCCTAGGCAACCTTCCTTTTTGGTAGCTGGAAAAGAAACCTTTGATATAACTGAAAAGAAAACAATCTACAAACAAATAAAATATAGGACATAATTGCACATAAAAACTAATCTAGCAATTAACTTTTTTAACAGCTTTAAAGTGAATTTCTTTCTGTAAAAAGATTTGTATTTCGGGAAATATTAACTGACTATTTTTGCAGAGTAGTGTACATCCTTAAAGGAGAATAAGGCACATCAAACAAAATTCATATCAATGCATTGGATAATATGGTGTGATGTTTAATTAAACTATTATATAAATTGTCTTTAGACTGAAATTAGCACAAAGATGAAGCTCTTAATCATGTAAGGTTTTTATGACACTTCAAAATGAAGATCTGAACATAAATTTATCCATAGTAGAACATCTTGCATTAGAATACAAACAGCTTGTGCTCCAAAATTCTGCAGACAAATGTAGATTTATAAGACAACTATTTCTAATATATATACCAAGATAACAAAGGATATGGATGAGAAAGATATTACAAACACCAAGAACTTCTAAACACCTGTAGTTGATGTTAGACCAACAGCATCATCAAATCTATCATTGTTTTTTGTCTTGAGATTACATGGTCTGCTCTTTGAATAAGTTTTAACAGTAGTTTTCTTCTTCCAGTCTGTTGTTGCATACTTTTTGACAATAAGCCTGTTTTCTTTGCTTGATATTTGCTTCTTTACATATTTATCTCCTCTCTTCATGTCTCTACATACAGCACAAAACAGCAGTAAACTACCATGTGTAAATTAGTAATGTACCAGGAAATATCATTATGCTACACTTTTATGTCCTAAAACACCTGTACTGTATTATATGTTGTGATATCATAGCATGTCAGCTTTTATAAGCACTAGCAAAAAACGAGCCCTATTGCATATTGAACATTGTTATGAAAAATAAAAAAATACCACCCTCCTACTTCCATATCAGTGGTGTAGCATTCTTCTTCTTTCGATAGGAACCTACTTTGCCCCTCTCCTCTTTTCGCAAGTGCAGGGTTAAGAGCTTTTCTAGCCTAACCAATGCCTGATTAAGGGGGCTGAGCCCCCAAAAGTGTTCATAATTCTATCAAGGGGGCTGAGCACCCATTCCACGGCACGCCTGTTCCGTATGCTTTCTATAGTAAGATGTTGTGCGGGGAAAATGAAAAAAGCTAAATTCTAAGACAGCTACTTCCTCCTAGATTTAACGAAACATGTTCAAAATCATCACTATACCGATGCTACTAAGATGCCTTTCCACCAAATTTCTGGGAAAGAGACGCCAACAGCGCTCACTTCTTATAGCAAAAGACAATACACATAATCAGCTGCATTGAATTTACAACGTAGCTTCTAGTAACTAGTACAAGTGTTGATGAAATATAAAACTTTTTCGCACATACGGTCAGCTAACAAATTCCCTTTCTGCTGAAAATGGACATTACTGTCGTCAGCATGCGCGAAGCGCGCCAAAAGAAATGAAAGCGAGGCCAAACGTCACAAAGCGTATGCAAAGCAAATGAGCGAGATTGGTACCCGAAAGCTGAATGAGCTTAAGCATCTGTTGGCAGTAATTAGATGAAGGCTATAGATTATGAACGTTCTTTTTGGTAATTGTGATAATTTACTCACCTTTATTTAAGAATTTATATACAGAGTTTATATGCATCGTGTGTAAAAGGACAATACCACAATATTTCATGACAGCCACCTTATTACTAGGACTTCGCTAAAAGAAGTCATAAATGAAATTTTCACAGGTCCGTATGCAGTGAGAGGAAGTGCTCGCTCTTAGGGGCAGCGACAGTCATCGCAGACTGGGGGGGGCGAGTGCCACACCCTAAAATTATGACGTAATTTAACTGCTACGCCCATTTAAAAATCTTGTTAGAAGTCTCTCACCCCAACCCTAACATTGTCTCATCATATTTGGACGAATTAGAAAATTGATGTTTGCGAGAAGTGAGGGGGATGAGTCCCGCCTCCAATAATTTATTGAGATTTCACATAGAGATGTTTATCATCGTCATTATACAATTACAATTGAATTCTACATCCATACTCTTTCACTACTGTTTAGCCGTGGACATGTGATCCGGGGGTGCACTGGGGTACGTACCCATCGTTTTCCACAATTTGCATGCAAAGTGCCCTTTCCAACTTAAGTAGTTGCCCTTCTTGGCTAGTGTGGGATTCCTACACATGTGCCTCCCACTCTCTGAATGCCTTCTACATACTTGAGTTCAACTGACTATGGCCCTGCTTTGTCGTGGAATAAAGCTTGGAAACTTTGTACCTGTGTGGTTTCAAAGGGAAAACTACATGATGTTTCTTTTGAACATATTTAGACTTCATACATTCAGATTTACACAGAAAAACTAAAACATAAAAAACAGAATGCAACAAAACATTTATTTTTTTGTAATTCAAAGATAGTTATAGCAATGCTAAGCACATACAAAAATTTTTACAACCTAATTTTCTCAGAAATAATATGAACAGCAAATTTAAATTATCCAAATTCTAAAGAAATAAAAACCATCAGTGGTATCTTCGAATGCTACAAACTTACAACTCTTAACTTCTCCTTAGTTCTGATGGCAATGTGAAATTGTGCAAATCAGAAAATGCGCAGAACTAACAAATGCACAGAAATAACGAATAAATACGATGAACACAACGAAGACAATCTTCATCCAAAGTTACAATCTATGATGAATTTTATGCATCAAACAAATTAACGTAGCAAGTTCCAACTGAATCTAATGCAAGTGCTCCTTTATGCTATAAAACTTTGCTACAGCAGGGTGGCCAACAGTGAAATGAAATTCTTTTCCAGGGTATTTCAGGGGATTTTTCTGCCAAATTTCAAGGGTTTTCCAGGGTATTTTTGAATATATTTTCGAAAAATATGATGATCAAGTATAGACCTTCTGCCTGTACCCATCCACCTTTCATTGTGTTTTACTTGAAATTTTGTGTCCGTTGTACTAAAAAAGAGGCTGCTTGCCACACAACAAATGATATGCTGCTTTCCCCCCAATAACCTCATAGATCCTCCTCCGCTGCGTTATGGGAATAAACAATGCAGCAGCACTGCAAGGCCAAATATAAATGCTTGGGAAATCTGCTTCAGAACATATTTTCAGGGGTGGGTTGAAATTTCAGGGTTTTTCAGGGTCTTCCAGGGTTTCCAGGGTTTGTTTGCCACCCTGTACAGGTGAGCTGCATAGCTTATTGAGGATAGCAAACCAACGAATATTGATGAAACACCACAGCCTTTTGTTTTTATCACTACAATATGTCATTAGGTATATTTAGGGGCCTAGCTGGGACAGGAATTAACTCTATCGTGCAAATGAAAAAGAGTAACGTCGAGCTTTGATGCTATTAGATGACTTGCAAAACATACCTGTCAAAATCTACCTTGCTGGGTCGTATTGACCTTGGACTTCTCTAATTCAAGAGATCAGAAGTGGAAACCCAAAAGGTTCCTTTTTGGTGCAGCTCAAGTAACACAATATAAATAGCACTAACGAAACTAAATGGTGGCATCCCAGTCTAAATAAAGCGTCTTCAAACTACCTAATCCCAAGAAAAAATGCTAATTAAATTTCTTTACCTTTAAATAAAATTACTCTCATTGCTTCTCAATCAATTTCAATTCAACTAATTTAACAATTGTATTAGAATAGTGTTCGAGTAAATTAACAACTTGTTTCGTTTTGTCATTCCCAACATTGTTTACATCCATGGCTGCAACAACAACCCTTGCGCATTCGTCTACTGTTTTTGAATGAACGATGCCAGAATTTTGCTCCAATTGAGCATGGTGCTGTTTTACTCTCTCAGCCAATGAAACATATGCATTTGATAAGAGCCCAATAACTTTGCTTTTTGTATCACTATCTGGCATCGAAACAGCCTACAATGGTGTACAAGTTCTGTAAGTTAACTCTAAATATATCACCTCTACGAACAGCTATCATACAGGAGTTGAATGTAACCAAGAATTACCCGACACAGGCCTAGCTTTAAGTGCTTTTTATGCTTTTCCTTAGCTATAAGGTGTTGCTATGACATAAAATGAATAAAAAAATGGCAACTCCATAAAGAAATCGACCTTGTGATGTAGCCTAAATACTTTTGGTACACAAAACAACTGGCTTGCATTTAAAGACATTTACAACTAAATAAATAGCATATCGAATACAAATTTAGTATATCCAATATACCCTTGAACAGCTAATCAAGAAAGTATTAATGTCCTAGCAACATTCGCACATAATATTCTTCAATAATAAATTTTTTATTATTTCTTCTCCTTGGCATCCTTGAGACCAATGACTTGCAACGAGTTAGTAGAGCCAAGGGAACTCAAAACATCTGACAACAGTGACATGATAAATTATGTTTGTATCTACAAGTATTTCAATTGATTCTACCATCATCCCTAACTACAAACCAATCATAATACACCTTGTCTCATGCATTGACTTGTTGTTGTTGGGTGGATTTGTTAATAGTCCAAATGATTAGTACAGAAATAAATACGAAAAGGGTAGGCCTTTCCTCACCATATGTTTTCCAATGATTAACAATTCGATGCTATACTGAAGTACACATAAAACTACTATATCAATAACAAATGCTTACCTTATCCTGAAACTTTGATACAGCAGTGAATGACGTCATTAAGTCACCAATCACTGATTCGCACTCCTTCGCAAGTGCTGATAAAAAATCAAGGTAGTTAAGCTGAACTAAGATCACAAATAAGGTAGAATAAACTTCAAGCAAGAATATTTCTCATGGGAACCTTCTGTAAGCCCGAATTTTAATACCATTGTTACTATTCAGGTCTTCAACTGTGAGTTTGCAGCAGCATCACTTTATTCTAGGGGGGGGCTTATTCCAAAGTTTGGTCTTTTCCTTAAAGGTTGACATAATAAAAATACATTCTTGTCAATTAACTATATTAGAAAGTTAAAAAGGCTATCTTGCAAACGGAAATTATTAGTCAATAATGATGTCTTCATTATCATCATGAAAGTCATGTTCCCTTTTGCTTTTTTGTCTCCAGTCAAAGGAAATAATTCTGTGTAACTATTACACTGCGGGAGCTGTTTGAGATAAGATATTATTCTGCAATTATGCTTCACTCTAATAAGGCGCCATTGGGGCTTATGCGAGGGCGGCTTATCTGCAAAAATTATTTTGTAGGTGGGGGCCAATTCAAGGGGGCGCTTATTCAAGGGGGTTTATTCAAGGATTTATGGAATATATGAAATTAAATGTTTGTTAACAATAGTTGGTGTATAGTAGTATAAAGCCTATAATTATAAATAAAACAACCAAGACTAAAAAACACAGAAGATTCATTAATCCAGGATTTCAATTTTAGATGAAAACCAAGAGAGTGATCACTCCAAAAGTAAAACGTTTGCATTAGATAATGCTATAAAATGCTCCACCAATGATAGCTGAAATTCAGCATATATAACCCTAGAAGAAGGGCATGGACCTCATGCAATTTCTTAAGTGGCAAACAATCTAGCTTCTGCACTCGGCTAAAACTTAAGGATTCGGTGAGATGAATTAACTACCAAGATCAAAGTAGATGGGGGAATGATTACCTTCATCTGCCAAATCAGATTCTGCTACTATTTTTTCGGATTCTGGTGCGATTTGGTCACTCTTCTTATCAATATCCAGCTCCACTTCACTGGACTGCAACCCAAATGTGATAAATGAATAAATTGAAAATTGTCAAGAAAAAGTGTTGTTGTTGTTGCTTTTATTGTTTACACGTTTTTTTTTTATAAGAAAATCATTATTTTGCCTGAGCCTCAATTTTCTTAACTTTTCCCGAAATTGAGCCTCAGATTTTCTTAAATTTTTCTTAACTTTTGCTGAAATGAACTGGCTAGAGTGGTTTACACTTTCGTTAATACTATTGTATACTTGAACTTGAACTCCATCTTTAACATTTTGAATGCAATAACAACGAAATTACCGATTTTTGACTTATAAAAACACTTAATGTTGGAATTTGA
>OLMO02000275.1:3270129-3324797 GCA_900291935.2 Cassiopea xamachana
TGATTTTCTTACGATTTTCTTAAGATTTTGACAATTTGAGCCTCATTTTCTTATAAACTTTTTTCTTATAAAAAAAAAACGTGTACTTTATTTTGAGTAGGCCGTTATACCTAGCTTTTTCAGCTAATTTAGGCCTAGTATACATGTCGCGGGGCGAGGTAGCATAGCGGCTAGAGCGCATTCCTCACGTGCGGAAGGTCTACGGTTTGAGTCCGACTCGATGTCCAGACTGAATGCTCGCTCACTGTTCACCCACCTACGAATGGGTACCTGGTGGCAATACTGGGGAGATAAAGGCGGCGAGGATAGGAACTGGCCACCCTACATCATATGCTGATGGCTCAGAATAAGTGTCCTCTCTAACAGATACTCCCCTACGTAGCAAAGTATACGGGACTACCTTTACTTTACCATTATACATGCCGCAAAAGGCATGCTACCCCTGTTTAACTTCCCTTCCGAAGGACGGCGGAGTGAGCTGATTTGGTCGTTCATCTGCAAGGTTGCCCATCCAGTTTCTGATTGTACACAGACATGCCTAACTGCAGTTAAGCTAATGAAACTGGCTGGGCCGCTTGGCCACTCACCCGTATTTGATCAGGATCAGCATGTGAAAACTAGAAACCATACTTGAACTTTGCACTGCCTCAAATATGACTCCTATGGTGTGATTTTGGAAGGTATATATTCCATCAAAAAACTCCAAACCAAAACACAACAACAGTTACGCAATTCACATTGATGTGCTTAGGGAAATGTGGATTAGTTTGCACTATCAAATAGTTGGACTACTTGATGGGAGATCAGATCAGTTCCATTACTTCCTCACAACAAAAACAACTGCAACGAGAGTTATACCAGGTAAATACACGACATGAAACAAATTGAATGCATACCAGAAAACCTTTCGCAGTTTGGTGTGGCGTTTCACTACAAATTTCTTCTACTCCGGGCTGCACTTCTGTTGCAGATGCTGACACCTTTTCGAGATCATCAACAGATGTGCATGTGTTTAGTTGTCCATCTTTGTCCTGAATAGTTTTCACGTCTTGAGTATCATGGTTAGATGTTTTCGAAGTGTCAACTGCTTCCGCTGATTAAATTAAAGCAAAAACTTCACATCATACAAATGCTAAGCTAACCCTATTGAAAGACATCACTACTGAAACACTTATCCCCATACAAGTATAAACAGCAGTATCGCTACATAAAACAAAGCTTGAGTCAAGAAAATGCCGTGATATTTTTTAACTTACAGCTGTCTGCAAATGGTGTTGTGAAGGAGATAAACGACTAATCTATGGAATTTTGATACAAGAATGTGCTAATTCCCTGTAAGGTGTCGATACACACTTTACTATTGGTGCTGTTGGTGGTACGACATACAGCTACTGATATCTGCGCAATCTATCATGAAAAAGTAATTTGCAGTGAACTATATGCCCAAGCTAGAGCTTGTTTTTCTTCTTTTCAACTAAACAGTAATATGCTTTCTAAAGCGGGCTAGAAACGACCAAAAAGCTACTATAGTCATGGAAGCTACTAACCCAACGATATTTTAACTGGTCTCAATGATGGCAAGAATTCTCCAGCTAAAAGTAGGAGAGGGGTTCACCAAAAACTAGCAATAATATTCCGTAATACTGCACGAACTGCTAGGTGTAATGATAGAAACAGGCGAAATGTTGTTAGCTGCACTCAAAATTTAAACTGTATCACTAATCCACGAAGCAATAAGGACTGTTATCATATTAAGTATTATCTGAAAGTTATTGTAACGTCTTCTGTAATCCCTACCACGGTGCTCAGGCTTGTTATGGCACACACCAATTTTATTGGAAATAAACTAAGTACGACTTTCTGAAAGAGTGGCATTTCAGTTTGATTATATATATATATATATATATATATATATATATATATATATATATATATATATATATATATATATATATATATATATATATATATATATATATATATATATATATATATATATATATATATATATATATATATATATATATATATATATATATATATATATATATTTAAAAAGTCTAAACGTAGTGCTTTTAACTACTAATTACTGAAGAGATATCATGCTAAAATAAGCATAAAATCATAAAAATAATAAATTCAAGTACCTGATTCATTAGGTTTTTCTGTGAATATCACAGTGTTGTCTATCCATGACTTTTTGCTATCGCTACTTTTCACACTGTCATCTATGTCAATATCACGCACAATCAGTGAAGTGCCTATCAGTTCCTTGATGTTCTCTGTAGCCTGACGAACTTTCTTTGCCGGTTTCTCGTCGGCCATTGGCCTCTGATTTGGGGGTAAATTTCTCAAATTGACGTCATCGTCAATCTCAGTATCTGAATGAGGCTGGCCGCAATGATCTTTTATCATATCTTCTAATGATATATGTGACGTCAACACAAGAGATCTTGGTCGATTCTGTAATCGTGGCCTATCACCGGGCTTCTTCGGCCTACGTCTTGTCACGCTCTGCGTTGGAGTTTCTTTCGGATCTTTAAAGTGACTTGGTTTTGCTTTTATTGGTGATGTAACGGGTGAGATCCCTGGACTTCTACCTGATACAGTTCTATTGCCCTTAGCACCAATCAACTGAATATTCAAAGAAAGATCTGGCTTCTGTTTTGGGGTGCTACTTCGGAGATTAAACATGCTGATCAAATCGGACGCTGATTTCTCACGATCTGTCGGACTGATCGATGAAGAACTGCTAGTTCTAAGCTGTTTGATTCTATCTTTCGTAAACAAGTCATCGGATTGCTTTCCTTCTTTCACGGACCGAAGATCCGTATGACTTTCAGCTGTGATTCCAGACCCACGCCGAGCACCAGTGATTTTTCGATTCACTTTTCCGGGAGGCAGGACCTAAATTTCAAAGAAAGACTTAATGCCGTTATACAATCAATCTCTTGCAATTGAAATGCAGGACAGATCTTCAATGGTAGAACAGAATTTGCCAGATACGAAAGAAAGCTTTTCTCATCAGATCGTAAAAATTACTAAGCTTCAAAGCCAAAACGATTGAAACATGAAACAAGGGAGAAATATATATTTTCAAGAGGAATAGCCGATTTTCAAGCTTGTAAAGTAATCATAACGGTCATCTAACCAATAAAGTAGCTGATGAAAAATGAAGCAGGAGCAAAGAGAAACACGAGAAACTCAAAGAATGGTTAAATTAAGCTAACACAAAACGATGGAATAGTATTTTGTGGCACTCAAACTACCTTTTATCTCGTGTCATGACACAGCTAAAGGTCAGCGGAAATCACGAATAGGAGTCTGGCCTGACAGAAATACAGTTGTAAGCCAAAGAAACTCAACGAGAGTGAGGCAATATATAACTTAAATGTTTGCATACCCCAAGCGAAAGGTTTGGCTCCGATTTTGCCGTCAATTTCTTCACTCTCTTTGCTTCCTTGGAAGGTACTGGGCGCATTACTTGTGCCCCGTAATTCTGGTTCTGGTCAATCACTCTTTTCAACTAAAATAAAAGCATGCAAAGTACTTCTTTTCACAACAAGTTGACCTATTATTTCGCCTATTTCTGAATTCATAAACAAAACAGTACAACTACTATGTAATCAAATACTGCATTTACATCAATTGCTCTGCTGGTTGTGTTAAAACAACATAGCGACTTGTTACAACCTGCACTTTCAAAGCCGCGGCATGCAGCACCTTTAACTAACAGTAATAGGGACTAGAAAATCATTATAATGCACAGAGGAGATTAAAAGATTAATAAATATGCTTATGAAGATTATATTCAATCAGTGTTGGAGGATAAGATTAGGTCTTGGAAAGGATTTCAAAGAGTGGGATGAAAGTAGGCAATTTCGAATTTGGAAAATTCCAAACTTGCGAAGCATGAAGCATTGCGGAGGTCTTCAACGCAATTAGTATAAACCAGGAATCTCAAACTCAGCCAGGGGGTCGTTGGAGGCAGGGCCTGAAAGATGTTGCGCCACATAAGGTCCACTTCCCTATTGTATATTGTCGTATGGACCGCAAATGGCTAGCGGGCCACGAGTTTGAGGTCCCTGTTGTAAACAGCTTCATAGGTGCTTGATGTATATCATTGTACACAGAGTCATCAGATGACGAAATGTTCATTGAAACCAGTTATAAGGATACAGAGCAATAATTCCTTAGAAAACTTAAAGTAAACAAAAAAGCAAAAAAAGAGCAAACTACGTGGGAAAATCAGGAATGCAAACTATTTCACGCCAAAAAAGGATAGTGAAATGACATGATTAACAAGGAATCAGACAAAATTATATGAACTATCATTTTACTCAGTGCAAAACAATCCAGATTTAAATATCTAAAAGAACGCAAACATTTTCAAACAATCCTTACGGTATCAATACGCTTTCTTTGTTCTTCCGTGAGTTGGGAAGATTTCCTACAAGTCAGAAGCGGAAAATAACCATTACCATATACGAATTGAGGTAGTTGAGCTCAGATGCAAAACTACTGATTTCTTCAGTCCCGGTTATCACTCAAATCACCCCTAAAACTCCACTATGAATAATGTTAAGCATCTAAATCTCTTTGTTTTATGAAATTTAAATAATATATAAGATTCTATACAGCTTCAGCAGTTGGACAAAATAATTTACATTTCTCTGCCAAAATAAGACATAAACACACGTGAACTTGCTAAACTTCTGTATGATGTATAATCATATCTTACTTCATATTGAAGATAGGAGCGAAAAATTTTAACATAGAAATATGAACTGAAAATTAATTGCTGGGAAATTGAATCACTATTAGTTGATTAGAATTAAAACTAAAATCTATGAATAACAAAGAAAAAGTAAGAAATTGAAACAATTGGAATGCTCGATCGAACATGTACATTTTAGATAAAAACCCAGAATATTCTATTTTTAGTGTCTTCAACTATGACCATTTTTTGCTTGAGGCAGCAAAAATTTGGATTAAAATACCAAGCAATATCCACTGGCACAAAAAGCATGAAGCTCTTCCAACAATACAGAGCCTGCTTTACTGTTTTACAGCTATACAGAGCCTGTTTAGAGTGGTGTAGACTAAAATATGCTTACCCTCCCTGAGACTTCTGAGATCTTGATAGAAATTTCGCAGAAATGCTAGAACGGCATCTACTTAAGAAACTTTGGCCTTTTTTCTGCTTCGCTTCAGGTCTTGGACTTGAATTCACGCGATAGGGCTCTTCACTGTTGTTTTCATCACTGTCATCTTCAGCCAAATACTCGAAATGGTGTTCTAACGGTGATTGAAGTGAATCGTCGGCATCTTCGTGCTCCGAATGCAAATTCTCGCTATCCGAGAGTTCTTCGTCTTCTTCCTCCTCCTCTTCTTCCTCCATGGAATCAGTGTCAACTGCATTTCCTTCTTCACCTACAAGTGCACAAAACAAACAGCCCAAGCGTCAGAATATGATGCTTCTAAGAAGTCAGTTACAGCATATTCTTCAAGTGCTTTCAAAAGTATTCAACGAGATAATTATGATATTTTCATATTTGTTAAAATGAATTATTTCCAGATATAAGCAAACTACTACAAAGATTTTCTTGAAGTATGAATCCTGGGAGGAACAGAAACTGTCAATTCTTTACATTTAGCTATTTCTAATATATTAAGATAAAGTGGCTCTTGTGCATACATATGAAAATATGAACATAATTTCAGCACATTGTTGTAGAAACATGATCACCGTAAATTATCTATTCAGCTCCCCGGGGGGCTTATTGGTCTCATGCACTATAGAGGGGGGCTTATTGGAGAGGGGGCTTATTGGAGAGGGGGCTTATATGAGAGGGGGAAATAAATTTCTTGAAATGTTTCAATGGTAAACTAAATATTTGCTGTTTGAAAATAGAGAACAACATTCAAAGTGTTTAGTTTACACATCAATAGCTCACAGCAAAAGAAAATTGAAAAACTGTATAGCAACCGTTGCTATGGAGCGTTTTTCTCTGTCAACGAATGATTTTGATTCTTGATCAGTTGCGAACTATTGCCTACGGAGCGTGATCAAGATTAGTTTACTTACTTCTATCAGGCTTACACTTTGTGTGATTCAACATTTTCTAAGGAGGGCTTAATAAATTTCTTCGTTCAGAAAGGGGAGCTTGTTGAAGATGGGGTTAATTGAGAGGAGGGCTAAAAAGAGAATTTACGGTATGTGCGAAACACTAAGATCAATTGACCATGAAGTAATACATACCTATTTGCTGCTCGCTTGTTGTTTTACTTAACTGGGAAAACAAATAACAAAAACTGATTAAACACTTAAACATAAAAGCTGTTAATGTGTGTCCTGCGAAACAGAAAGAGAAAATAAAAAAAGCCAGAAAATTAAAAGGTCCTATATTAAACTCTGTGTCTTGCTATAAATTTAGGTGTTCAAGTAGAATTTTGCTTCCAAGGCCCTGTTTATAGGCGATGAATGCCTCAGCCACTGGTGTAGAAGTAAATTGATAGCTAAGGGGGCTCCATTGATAGCTAAGGGGGGCTCTTTTCTTGTATGGATCCTTATAAAAAACTTTGAAGCTAATTCATGTAGTTTTATAAGAGAACGATAATGTCGTCCAGTAAACACCGTATTTCTAATACTACAGCACGAAAAAGTGGCAACATTCTTCTTTCAAAAGAATGTTGCCGCTTTTTCGTGCTGTAGTAAAGTTCTGTAGTACCAACAGACTATTTATTTATAATACCCTAAATTTTGTGAACTAACAATTTCTCGACAACTTTTTAAATCTGGAATAGCCTTCTTCAGTAGAAGAATGATTCTTCTATGCTCTTAATTCCAAAATGGGAAGGGATGAGTGTGAATTCGTTCTAATTCTTGGAATCTTTGACAAGAATTGATAATTTGTTGTTCGCAAAATGTAGTCATAAAGAGTGATCATAATAAGTTGGCAATGAAAACACAGTGAAAGCAAAGGAAAACTGAAGAGTTCACTATGAGTTTTAAAAATAAATTACAATAAATCCAGTACAAAGTGAATTAGCAAAAGCAAGGTATATAAAGTGAAACCAAGGGTATACAATGAAATTACCTCACGAAAAACTGCTTTCTGTGACGTACCACTTGAAGCTTTCCTAGATTTTGTAGACGATCTGGCAGTGACCTGAAAACTAAACAAAAAGGGGTAACATTAAACCAATTTTGATGCAGCTCGAAACAAAAGAGGGTGAATGGTAAACAAAATGACTTACACAAGATTTTGATGTAGTGTAAAATAGAAAAGGGCGAATTTTAAATAAAAAAATTTACTACCTAAAGGTTGTAAATCGTTTTATTTAAAATTCGCTCACAAGCAGAGCTCAATAATCTTCGCAAGCACCGAGCGCCGCTCGTAGGCACAAAATGGCATGCTTCAAATATCTTCTGGCACTTTTCATCCAAATCTGCATCCAGCCCTCTACTAAATTCTATTGTTTCTATAGGCACATTTTTCGCACTTCCGCACTCGCACGCACAAAGTAATTCTAAAAAGGTCTGTACACAAGCTACAGCAAGTGAATAATTATACTTGGCGCAATACATTAAATTTTGATCGTGTAAAAATATCGAAATAACTTCTCCCACAGAGTGGAGCGTAGAGTAGCAGTATCTTGCGTCTCTTTAGATGTACTCAGCACGGATTTTTGAGTAATAGTTACAGAGGTGGCCTAACTCAGGGGTAGCCACGAGTGTTTAATTCCTATAGTCACTAATTAAAAATATTTGAAACTACGCAAGCAGATGCTATATAAAATGCTATTTAAAAGGCTTGGTGTGACTGAAATGGAATCGAGACAACAGAAATGGAATACAAAGTGCACACAAAATAAGCATTCTAGCACTAGTTACTGCAGCAGCCTTGAAAACTTAAAAGGGTTTCAAGTGTTACTTGTATCGTTTAACTCTATCTAAACATAGAATTAATTGCTACTGGGTTCCGTAGCAATACAAAAACACATTAAATAAATATCTGATAGAAAATACTAGAACATACTAAAACCATCTTTATGCAGAAGCTACTAAGCAGTCATGCGGATGCGGGAATTGTTGGGGTGTGATGGGGGTGAGAATGTTCTATTCCCGCCAATGCATTAATTTTTATTAACCAAATAATCAAAAAACTCCTTTAGCGTAAGGGACAAATTTTAAAAATTAAATGTTTGAGAAAGTGAATTCTATCAATGCTTGGAAACATATTTAACAAATAAATTTTTACTACAAAAATTAATTAAAGTCATCTTACAGTGATGAGTTGAGAGCTGCTTTTAGAGCCATTAATGACTATTTCAAACTTATTAAAGGGAATTACCATACATTCATTATTCAAAACAACAAATACAAAACAGCTTATGAGTGCATTGAACTTTCTAATCTTATCAAAATGAAAAACAATCGTTCTTATAAACAATGCACTTTGAACTCAATTTTAGTCCTAGTTATTAGTTGCAATAGTTAAAATTTTCGACGTTATGATGTGGTTATAAATATCATTTATCACAACTATTAATAATTAAATCAAAATTTTCAACCTACATTTTAGTATCATTAACCGCTTCATCTTCTTCTATCTTACTCTCATACTTAACTTTATTTTCAGAGTTCTTATCGCTTTTAACTGCATCTACGTAGTGCACCTCAAACAGCTCTCCCTTATCCCTTTGCTGCTTATTTCTGCGAGGTGATTCTTTCCAGTCCTCCGGTCGTCTATCTGTAACTGCTGGTTTGAATTCTGACTGTATCAATGGCACACTGATTCGACGACGTTTCACAGCCTCCGGAGAGGAACTGCTGATACCTTTTGTTTTTGGGGAAGATCCTTTTTCTTTGACGTGTTGAGGTATAGCCTCTAACAACCCAGTTCTTCTTGAAGACATAACAATACTATGCCCTAAGTGTTTTCGAGCACTCTTTGGACTTTCAACAGTGTTACTTCTAAGACTTCTTGAAGATGACGAAAGCTCTCTATCATTGGAGGACTTTCTGATAATTTTGTCCTTTATTTTTGCAAAGGTAGTGAGTCTCTTTGCGCTTCCTTTATCGGAACTTCGAGCTGAAGAGCTTGAAGCAAAGATTAAGATATTATCAGTAAATGAGAATTACAGAGTACCACTATGCTCCTCTGGTTTACATATTAAGAGTTTAAATTAATCACGGCTAACAATGGAATACAATTAAAACACCAGAAGATATGATTACTTAGAGTTCATAGGCTCTGGGGGCAACCCCTTTTGTTAAATCCAAAGAAGGTTTTGGAGAGTGTAGCCCCCTATGAATGCTAGTTATCGAAAACTTTTCTTAAACTTTTCAACTTTGCTCAAAACCCATTCAATATTTGTTCACAATAGAGAATATTGTTGTAGTCTGGAACAAATTTGGTGTGCAGTGAGGTATCGAGTAATGAATTGGAGTTATTCTACACGATTACAAACGGGTATGATGCGCAAAATTCTGCTTTGAGCCCCCTTGTGAAAAAAGTTAGCACTACACCACTGGGTGTGAGGGAGTGACATTTCCAAAAGATTATCATTCGGTCATTTCTTAGGGAAAAGCCGGTACATAGCAAGCTAGGATAAAAGATCCTAAAGGTCAGGGTCACAAAGAAAGGTCATAAAGGTCAGTATCTGAGGATCAAAAAGTCGGGCCATTGCATGTACGAAGTTTTGATGTACGCCCTGGTTAAACTGAAGACTAATGCCCTTTGGGAACTGTTATTTCTTCCATTTCCTCAAGTAAAGGAAGCAGCTCAGTTCGAAAAGATCAGAGTATCAAACTTATGCCATTCTTAGTGGTGAAATTACTTATAATGCGTTTGAACTGAGCCTGGTTCTCTACGAGCAGTGGCCATTCATAAGAATAATTAAAACAAGTTAGATTGTAAACAGGAAGTTTCATTACGCTGCCTTCCTCTGCAAGCTTCATGTGTCTTTGCAGAGAGCTTCGTGTAAGCTATTGAGAATAATTAAACTTAAATACACTACGTTTGACCACCTAAATGACGTATCACTCAAGAACTTTACCTGCTGAACTAAACATATCACAAATGAAGCTCGACATTGAAACTAGACTGCATTAAATATTCAAATCAATTTGAGGTGTCATTTGCATTAAGCACTGAAATCAATTTGAGGTGTCATTTGCATCAAGCACTCAAATCAATCCGATCTCGAAAATTATAGCTTTTCAAATAGAACTTCTTGTACGCTATGCCCTTTCTACTATACACGCTCTTTTCTTAAGAAAACCATCATTTTGCCTGAGCCTCAATTTTCATAACTTTTCCGAAATTGAGCCTGAGATTTTCTTAAATTTTTCTTAACTTTTACTGAAATAACTGGCTGTAATGGTTTTCACTTTCATTATTGATATTGTATACTTGAATTTGAATTCCATCTTTAATATTTTGAATGCAATAACGACGAAATACCGATTTTTGACCTATAAAAACATTTAATTTTGGAAATTGAGCCTCGTGATTTTCTTACGACTTTCTTAAGATTTTGACGATTTGAGCCTCATTTTCATATAAACTTTTTTCTTATAAAAAACATGTATTTGACGAGCTTATACAGTCCAGTCAACATCCAAAATCACAAACAGGCCTCGGACCGCAACCAGCAAGCGATCATAGAACATGTTTACTTCATTATACTTTCCACATGACACATAGGAAACTCATTTAGATTCCTTGCGGGGCCTGCTACTGATAGCAAAACTGTGAAAAAGAACACGCTATGGTGGCAAGCCTCTTCTGTTTATGGATGAATGCACTTTTAAACTGTCTAAAGTAATTTCAATTTGTTTTAACCAATGTAAATAATTCAAAATCAATGTTAAACTAGAAAAACATTAAACTTTAATATGTTAAACTTATGCTCTACTCTATGATGAACTATCCCATAATCTCCTACATCTTATCAAATTACAAGGGGAAATCAAGCCCCATAACACGTCAAGTAACATGATAAATGACTTGCCCTTTCCAATTAATACATAAGAAACTCTTTAGGCTTCCTTGAGAAAGTTACTTTTAATGGAATAAATTTTTAGAAGAATACACAATAAATGGTGAACGTCTTCTGTTTAGTATTATGCTACTGTAAAATCGCTAAAATTTGTTTGAACCAATACAAATAGCTACTTCAGACTTAAGTTTAAACGAATAATAATATTCAGGCTGCATCTGCTCAATTTACTAAAAACCATTGACTTAACCATACATATAGCAGTTTAACTCATATTCCCTACATTAAAAGTTTATACACCTATTTTTAATTACTTTAATGTGTGTGGCATTTTCAAGCTATTGGTTTTCTAAACGCAAAAATTCATATTTTCTTTCTTACGAGAAATGTAAACTTTATCTGTAAAGAAGTTTCAAAGTTTAAACTCACATTCTGGGCTGAAATAACAGCTAATTCTTAAAATATTATTTTTAAATGGTTTATTTTGCAGATAAACAATATGCAATCCAACTTTACTACTGATATATGTGCTTCAATTAGAAGCAACTGCAAAAATTAAATGACTATAAGTTTCTTGTCCGTACAGAGAATTTAGCTTTTAATATGCTAAATACTAAATAGATCTAATTCTAAATAACCATTAAACTTTCATACATCATAATATACGTTTATTGAAAAACGAAAATTTCCATTTGAATATTCAAATGTAAAATATTTTATGTTTTAATTTTTAAAGTTTAATTGCGTGATAAGCATTGAAATAGCTCATAAAATATATACTTAAAATTGCTAAGAAACATAACTGTAGAAATATGAACTTTCTACTTGTTATAAAATTTCCACACTTATTTATCTTTTTGTGATCTTTAACTATAAAGTCAAGGTTATCATTTTTAAACAATTCTTCCACCGAAATTTTAACTTCCTTTTGCTTATTCCCATAGTTATGTGTTGGGGGCGTGCGCTTTAAGTTCTTCTTTGGGCTTTCAAATATTTTTTTAATCAACGCCCTGACAATATCACGTAGATTTTTGTGTCGTATTTCACTTAAGTTACCTGTGTTCATCCTGTCTATTTCATTAATTGGATCTACTGCTAGCAAGTTTATCTCAACAAAGTTATTTTGTTGACTACTCTGTTGACAATCACTGAAGGCCACCGATGGTCTCTGTTGGTGATCACTGGACATTGATTCGCCGTGATTCCTATCATTCACACTTCTATCAGTCTTATTTAGAGAGCCATCGCGCGAGCCAGTGTGCAGCAGTAGGTCGCTACAGCCAGATCCCAGTACTTCTGGCATACTTTTGTCACAATACAACCTGCCCGACTCTTCAGCACAAGAAACTCCACCAATATGGCTATGCTCAATGCCACTTTCCAAGAGAAACTCCTTTTTGCGTTCAACAGCCAAAATTTTGTTGCATTTAAACTCTGGCAGTTTTCTTCTAGTGTCAGAAGATGGAATTTTGCTTATCAATCCCCGCGGCTTTATTTTTTGAACGGTAAATGTAAAACTCTCAAGAAGTTCATTGTACTTCAAATCTTGCTGCATCAAACAATCATCAAAACAAGAAGCATGACTACAATCATGTCTTGACTTATCAACATAATCTAACCTGGATATTTCTGCATCAAATTCTTCTTCATTTGATGGGATGTATATGACACTTTCGGACTTTCCATTCCCTCTTTTATGGTGGCTCGAATAGGGCAATCCTCTCTTTACAACAGATTCATCAGTAGCAGCTTCAGAGGGACGTGAGAATTTATCGTCTGAAGCTACTTTGGATTCATTATCTACAAAAAATGCATTATACTTCATTCCTTTCCTGATCTCAGTCTAAACTACAATATATTGGCAAAAACTGTTTTGGTATTTGCGTAGTCTTTTGCTAATACCAACAAGTTACTTTGATAAGTAATGGTCTAAGTTCAAAGATAACTACAGTATGATATCAGAAAAGATTGGCCTGTACTGCTGCCGCGCTAAATCTCAATTGCACCTTTCTTCTTATTTTCAGGAAAGTAAGATATTACAAAAATGCATCCCAAATATGACCTAGAAATGCCAGAAACAAACATATTTTTTATCTGTTATAAGGCACTCACTTATTCAGCTAGTTGTCATTGCGGTCGATATGCTAGTTCATTGCGGTCTGAGAATAGCGAAGAGAACTTACCAATGACGACACTGTTGTCCACTGAAATTGTTTTCTCGGCCAAAGCAGCAGACAAAAGAACTGGAGCAGTATTCACTCTCTGAGACGAAGAAAATATCAAAAAATGAAGAACGCATTAATTTAAGTGCACTATATAAGGTGGAATTCAATTTCGAGACATTTCTATCTTTAAGTACATACACTCCTATCAAATTGCTACAGTTATCTAGTGGGATTTATCTACATTGTACTGGTGGGATTTACACAGCAAAATAATAAAACCATTGGGCGACAAAAAAAAAAGTAAATGACGCCGATCTTTTGCATGTAATAATTGTGACTAAAAATGAACTGATGGATTTATAATGGTTTCCAAGGGTAAACAAGAGCCATAAAAACGCACCTGAGCCCATCTTCCAGAAGCGTGCGCCACTCCAAATCCTGCATTGGTTTCAGCATTCTCTTCTCCAGTGATCTACAATAGTTGAAACACTCGCATCTGAGGTGGAATAATAACTGCACCTGAGATGAGTTTCAGCAAACAAGGCTGTACTCTAACAACCAAAGGCAGAAAGATGAGCAAGCAACTACAGGCCTAAAGGACTTTCACTTGTTCGTATCACTATTCTACAGAATACAGAGAAAAGGATCCACCCTTTCAAAATGCAATAGCACTGAAACAATATGGTTACACCAAAACAGTGAGTTCATTGTCCCCAAAGAACAGACTCTTATGAAATCAGTGCTGAAACAATGGACAAATTTATTTTGATAGGTATTACTATTTGCTTCAAGAATCCCTACAAATAGCCACGACTGGTGATGCAATTGCTAGTCCAAAGTCACTTTCGAATAAATGAAATGTTGTACGAAAAAAGAAAAACCACATACCTGTTTTTGAGCCCATGCGGGTAACTGTCCAACACTAAAGCGGTAATCAAATTGCCCCTCCAGTTGATTTGGCCCTATAAACAAAAGTACACAGTTTTATAACGCTGATTGGTTTTCTCATATGTTTACCAGTGGCAACAGCATCCTACCCAAAAGAGATATGTACAGGAAATCTATGCCAACATCAAGAAGTTGGAATGACGCTTGTAGTTTTTGCAAATGTATGGATATAATAGCTTGAGACCATTTACATACACAGAAAAAAGCAGCTGCCAACAGAGATTGATGGCATTTAGGACAACAGATAAAATGGCTTTCAGAGCAAAGATGTGCTCTAAGAAAAGAAGCTACTGCAAGAAAGAAAATAAGGGTTGGCGTTGATCATCAGAATTTGAAGTATAGATAAGTATCGTACGGATGGGTATAACACAAAAGTATATATTTAACACATTACTATCTAAATAAAATACACAAATAAAGGACATAGAAAGAAAGCAATCGCTGATAAAAATATTAAAACAATAAAAAAAATTGAATGAAGGAAATCAGGGGCGAGCTGGCTAGATTTTTCGGCCTGGGCACAATTTGACTAAAATGGCCTATGAATTCTAGAGAACACAAATCACTGGGCAGAGGTGTTTAAAAAGGCTGCAAATTTGTAACAAATCCACAACTTTAATTTCAGTTCTTTCATAAATGCATTGTGAAGGTCTCCATATTCAGAATTTGACGATTTCTTCACTTCATGCAGCTGGGCCTTTGGGCATTCCCCACGAATAGCCCGACCGGCCAGTCCCCCCTGAAAAAAATGTCCGTTTGCTTTTAGCTGCGAAAAGCTTTGCATATAGCATCCAAAGAATTTTCACAACAAGTAAATGCTGCAACTCACCTTCTTTTTCAAAAATGGATGGATCAGCACTTGAAAACTCTTCTTCTATGACATCCTTTATGACATCATCCTTGCCATATTTGGGGATAACGAATGTGTTACGTAATGCACTACGAAGATCAATAGAAGAATTTTATCACTGCAGCATTGAAATGGGCAAATTGTTTTTTGGACATCTAGCATGTCTTTACATTCCTAATTACTGCTATCTTATAGCATCTGAAATGTGTAATGAACTTTCCTACTTTATTATAAATATATTAAGTTCGAAGTACCATATACAGTTGGGACCAGATGACTCAATGTCCTTTCCCGCTGTATATGGTGCAAACAAAGTAAATTGTAGTTGCAGTCTAGACTTTCTTTATGTGGTAAAAATTGTTTTGTGGCACTGAAAACAAAGCAGAGCCCAACTGTACAGCCTAGTTAGAGAGTAATAAAAAGACACCACTAGATAGCGATAATTTCATAGAAATTTCATACCTCATTGGGTCCTTGATATATTTTGCATTTCCCGGCGTTGGTATTCCAAGCTCCTCCAATCTTGAGATTATTCCCTTTGAACAAAACAAAATTGGTCATCAAAGCTTTACACAGCTAACACTGTACACAACAAATTTCTACTGTTCTCAAACTTCTTAACGCTCTTTCTCATTGCCAGAGTCTTCGAGTATGCAATGAAGACATCAACATTTATTAATCCTACATCTACACTACAACCTTGCAGATACTTACGAGTTTCAAGCTTCTCTTTCATCAGACTATTGTGTCATATTCTAAATTTCACTTCGCAAAGCCTTGAAACAATTCCAAACGAACCATGTGCTCGGCCAGGATTCTTTAGGATCTCGCGGTTATTAAAAACCTATTTTGAATTTCTCATTAGGTTTTCCAGTTCAAGATGCAACTCACTCCAGTAAATGAAAACAGGGGAGAACAAAAGAGAACTATCGATAGACTGAACAGAGCGGCGTGTAATTTTGCTTGATACTTCATTGTTCTTTGTACTTTTCTCTCAACCGCAGCACTTCCTGGTTAAAATGTGACTTGATCATTTGCCACAATACGAAATTAAGCAATTGCGTCATGAAAATTCTAAAATTAAACATTATAAGTACCTGGGTAAAAACTGGGGCCAGCCGCCAAACAAATATACAGCTACAAGAAAGACAATCTCAGACGTCACAAGTTCAAAATTCTACTAAGCCAAAGTTACCCCGTCAATGACAAATTTAAGAGACTTTTAGCAACCGAAATAAAACCTAGGATCTCCTCCATACTACAATCTAGGACAAAAATTATGATACAAAGTTGAATTTTCGCACAAATGTGAATTCCTTTCTCATTTTCCCTTCCCCCCTCATTCAATGTTAACCAAATGGGATGGACTTGTTTCCCTATCATTCAACATTGATCTAATGGGGGAGAGGGGGCCACATTACTTCTTTGCTAAGTTGAAATTGAGGATTCGTTAGTTCAACCTGTAAGTGTCGTTGTCTCAATACATTTTGTCCAAGATTGTAGCATAATTCACCAGTTTCTCTATATAGAAGTACGTAATATTCACGAGCCCAAAGAGAGCCAAGCTACGATCTATGAATATAAACTAAGTAACCATTTAATCTCAGAAGTAAATAGCATCGCACGAAACGTGAAACTGGAAAAGAAGTCTGGGGTTCACAATGGAGAACGAAAGAAAAGGGTGCTTACTGATCACCGGAAACTGAGATGAGTCTTGTGCCATCACGAGTGAATTTCAATCCAGTAACAAGTTCTAAAAATTAAATAAAATTATATCAGCAAGCACCCCCAAAAACTCCCTCTTACTCATTGATTTACTCATTCAATCTGACTCAAAGATGCACCCCTAATTTGACCCCCATTCACTCCTTTCTCACTTACTCTCTGCATGGCTGTGTAAGTGCTTTATTTGGCTGAGATAAGTCAGTCGAGTAGTATGGCAGTGATTGTCTTCGCTCTAGTTAAGTAGGACAAAAACTTTTTCACAACCAAGGACGTAGGATGCATTTAAAAAATGTGGGGCGCATGCATTCAGGGGGCACCTGCATATGTAAAAAAGGGCAACAATGCTACCTAAAAGGGAACACTTTATATACAAATTTGTGAAAAGTGGGAGGCACATTGCCCCCTGTGCCTCCCGGTTCCTACGTCCATGTTTACAACCGTCCAAACAGGTCCATCACTCAGTCTCTCGCCAAAAGCAAATTGGAGGAAACCATGGGGGAATCCCCTGAGGACAGGGAATTCCAATCATCGAATAAACTTCAAAAATCCCCAAATCAAGCCACTAAGCAATTGAAAAAAATAAAACAGAAAAAGTGCAAACCTGAATGGCCATACATGACAGCAGAACATTCACCAGCTTCAAAATCATAAATATTTACTGATTTATCTGAGCAACTTGTAGCAGCGTACAAACCAGATGGATCAAGTTGAATCTGATCAAAGACAACAAAGCATTAAGGTTGCATATATTCTCTTCTGCACCACAAGAAACAACAGTGTACCTCATGACACTATAACATAGCCCAATAAAAAGAAAACGGTGATATCTAAGGAACTAAAGAGGAGGAAATTCGGAACTATCAAAATTTTCTCGATTTAACTTCGTTCCCCCCAATTCCTTGGGGCTTGGAGGGTGCCTCTAAGAGGACTTTAGTTCTGGCACGAGCATTTAAGACCGGATGCCCTTCCTGACATCACCAATGGCCTGTGATGGGCCCTGAACCCAAGACCACGTTGGTCTGAATCGAGTGCATTACCGCTAGGCCACGGCTGCTCAAGAGAGTAACTATCAAAATATCACGTCAAAATGTTGTTGTGACTGCTATTCATATTTGGTTATATATATATATATATATATATATATATATATATATATATATATATATATATATATATATATATATATTCATTCAGACTCTTCAAGTAAACAATGGTTAATAGGTCCAAATTGGCCACTCTTGGGACAAATTAGACGCATCCTATCACGTGTTACCACATCTGGTTAAATATTTCGGTTTGTCTTTCGGTCACTATCCGAAGTTTCATATTATGATGAGTGTCGGACGAAAAAAGCTTTCAGTGTATCAAAAGAATGTTGCCGCTTTTTCGTGTTGTAGTAAAGTTCTGTAGTACCAAGACTATTTATATATATAACAAATGCGAGAATCTCGGGAAATAAAGAAATGTATGAAAGAAAATGCTCAGACATTCAAACATGAATGTCAATTTGGGTGCTTCAAAATGATGAATTTAAAATAAATAAAATGCAATATTCTAACGGAATAAAAAGATCATAAATTGGAAGAAGAAAATACTTTCGGAGAAGTTTTTCAAACAACTTACCGCCTTGAGTGATATCAAGACAGAAATGATACTATGAAATGGTACTGATAAAGTGGGAAGGAAGATAGCTCTCACCTTGATCAAAGTACCGTCTTCACTGAGAGCGCCTTTGTAGCAATTTGTTTGCTTGACAGCTTGGATGTCATAGATCCTACGAAAAACATATTCCTACGTAACACCAAGTTAGCAAGCAATTTATTGATAATACTTTGAATACAGTAACAACCCGCATATAAAAGCCTTCATATGACAAGAACCTACAGCCTGAAATATATATTCTGATTACAAATAATTAGATCATTCTTTTCTAATGGTAAACAGACTCAGCCTGTTGGCAAATCCACCCCTTTTATGGATGCTCCAACACAGTACATACATTTTACGATTAACAGGTTCAAACCTATGTTTTAATCACAAAGCTTTGGGTGACTAACTATACTGCCAGTCTATCAATACTGAATTATCATCTAACACTTTTCCTGGCATTTCTTGAACCCTATATCAAGAACCAGCACCCTGATAACTGGAATTGCCTAGCATAGCCTGGAATTTTCATCACATAAGAACATAAACAGGCTCGATTCAAAATTTTAGGTTCTTACATGCGTGTTTCTACCGCACTAAATAATTGTGTCCCCTCAAATGTGCACTCAATCATACATACACACGTAAACAAGCACGCACGCACACACACAGACACGCACACGCACACACGCACACACACACACACACACACACACACACACACACACACACACACACCAATCGATACGATATTTAGAATATACTCCTTTTTATACGGATACGGGTAACTTAAACATACGGGTAAATTAAACAAACGGTTAAATTTCAAAACTCATTTCATGGTCTGATATTGCGTAACTGGCATGTCAATGTAACTGGTACGTCAATGTAACTGGTAAGACAATGTAACTGGTAAGTCAATGTAACTGATTTCAATATAGCCAATGTCTCAATAGCAATCTACAAATGAAAACTGGCTACTCCTTCTGATCTATCTGCAATGCTGCTTGTCATGGATATCATTCTAAAAAGATTGTTGCATGCAAAAAGGCTGTTTCCTATCACTTAATCTCTTCTTTTGTGTGATACTATTTGTTAAACTTGATTTGGACAGAAATGGAAGCGAGGAAAATAATTCCGAGGCTGAGAAATATGCTTAGTATATGCTTATTTTTTAAGCATGTGAGCTGAAGTATGCTTATAAGCTTTGTGCTTATAAAAAGAAGAAAATATAACAAAGACTCTACACTGGCTCATACCTCACATTTCGATCTTGACCACAAGTGGTTGCAAATTTCCTGTAGCAAAGATATCAAAATAAATCAATATTTTTCCAAACAAACATACGCACTTATTAGGCAAAAAACTACACTAGCAAAACAAAACAAAGTGAAGAGATTCATTATAGGATTTGCAATTAGTAAAATCTATAAAGAGAGAAAAAAGAGGTGCAAACCTTGTTGGATCTATGTCCATATCATAAAGAGTCGCCTTCCCAACGGCAATTGTATTTTCTCTTACAAAGTGCATGCCAGTACCACCTTCAAGCTAGAATGTAAGACGCAAAAAATTCGTCAATCATATTTAAGAAAACTTAAGGAACTGAAGTGAAGCTGTTTTAATTCAAAAATATATGTGCTAATCTTCTTTTTGCAAATGTAGTCACATCTTTTCACCAGGGGTGACGCTAAAGAAAATTGTTAGTGGGGTGCACAACCCCAATCTACCGACAAATAGACTTCGTTCGAGCCCAATTTGCCTACAAATAGGAATTTCCTTGAGTTTCATCAGCAAAATAACGTTGACAGGTTCAATTGATATTCGGCAAATGTGCCGACAAGCTAAATATTGTGGGGTCCGGTACCCTTCCACACCCCCTATGGTTACACTCCTGCGGACAAAAAAGAAAACAACCCTACCTGTTGAGACGTGTGTAACATGATATGCTTATCAGCACCGCAGCTCAACAACTGAAATACACCATCATCATCTGAAAATGAAATCAAAAGTCCGAATATTACCTTCAAATTAAGAAATTGCAGAGTCATAAGTCTTCCAAGAGCAACTATATGGTCTAGCTTAATGTTAAATATTTTTGTCCTTGCCAAAGATCTATCACCTTGAAACGCAAGATGGTTTATATATATATATATATATATATATATATATATATATATATATATATATATATATATATATGAGTAGTTCAGAAAAAAACAAAAAAAGTACTTTCTAATAATCTCGTCTCTCTTGATTTTACCCCGTTTCCCCCAATTCATTGGGGCTGGAGAGTGCCTCTGAGAGGACTTTATTTCTGGCACCAGCATTTAGGACTGGATGCCCTTCCTGGCGTCACCAATGGTCTGCGGTGGGCCTCGAACCCAGGACCACGTTGGTCTGAGTCGATTGCATTACGCTAGGCCACGGCTGCTCACTTTCTAAAACTTATTAGAAATAATAAGCAGATTCCACAACATCAACATCCCGTCAAACTTTACAAACTTCCATAGCAAATATTTTTAGCAAGGAGAGCAGAAGTGAAATACTAGACTAAAATAACACCCCATTTCGTATTTACTAACAATTAAGCTCAGCTGCAGTGACAAGAGGGTCGTATCTACTTGTAATTAAGTCTAATGGTAGTGACAGAGGATTGCATTTACTTACAGATAAATTTAACCGCAGTGACAGAGGATTGTATCAACTCACAGTTAAGTTCAACCCCAGCAACAGAGGATTTTATCTACTTACAGCTAATTAACCGCAGTGACAAAGAAACGTGTCTACTTACAGTTAAGCTTAACTGCCATGACAAGAGGGTCGTATCTACTTACAGTTAAGTGTAACTGCAATGACAAGAGGGTCATATTTACTTACAGTTAAGCTTAACCGCAATGACAAGAGGGTCATATTTACTTACAGTTAAGTTTAACCGCAATGACAAGAGGGTCATATTTACTTACAGTTAAGTTTAACCGCAGTGACAGAGGATGCATGATCGTCGACTGTTTGTATCAATGAGAAATCTTTTTCAATATCGAAAATGTGAATCAAACGATCACGACTTGAAGTTGCCAACAATCTGTACCCTAAAATGAACCAATAAAAAACGAGCTACTAAATGGTGAACATTAACCCAGAGAAACAAAGAAAATAAAGTGGCTTGCACTATGGAATGTATATCGGAAGAAGGACTGACAAATTGATCCCAAGAGACCATTCCTTAGCTAGAGGCTAGATGACCATGGGATAACACAACACTTAAAAATAACATTAAAAGGAAGGGTATATTAGAGTCTCAAAAACAAAGCGTCATTTGAAATATTCATGTACTGAGTTTTAACCCGTGCAAATGTTCCTATACAGTTAAAATGGAACATAAATAAATTCCGCATTTGACATTCAGGTAAGTGCACTGTAGTTCAATTTGGAAGGATCAAATGAATGCCACGTCTTGAAAGAAAAGCAACATTCACCTGCAGCCAAAAAGACAATAGGTTTACTGTCAAGAGCCTGTTTGTCCATATGTAACACTGTACACAAAAAACTATTTTGAAAAACATTTTGATGTCATATATATATATGTATATATATATATATATATATATATATATATATATATATATATATATATATATATATATATATATATATATATATATATATATATATATATATATATATATATATATATATATATATATATATATATATATATATATATATATATATATATATATATGTATATATATATAAAGATATATATATATATATATATATTTATATTTATATATATATATATATTTATATTTATATTTATATTTATATTTATATACATCAATTTATCTGTTACTTGATCCAACAGCAGAAACTTCGCTGAAGATTCCGTATTGATCGGATGAAACCGGTACAGAATATAAAGTGGTTTTGTATTGACAGAAAGAGAGAGGGGGGATGAAACTCAGTTCCTACTGTAGTAAAGACCATAGCAGGAACCAAAGAGGCAACCAAAATAGCACGACGTGAAGGGTACATTAGAACACATCTATAAACTTTTGTTTTCTCCTATAAACAATAATACAGCAGATTTGATGTAAATGTTCCATAGGCCAATGACACTAAAAAACAATAAATACCGGACTCAGGATCGGAGAACTCGACACACAGGATTTCAGCTTCATGGGCTTCGATTTTCATGATTTCGTCAACAAATTGAAGATCGTATACCCTGACAAAATTAAAAATTTCATATTTAACAATGACGCGAAAAGGGCACAATGATGCCAAAAACTGCCATTAAATGATTTGGAAGATAAAAGGAAAGTGAAAGATTGGTAAATACATTGGAATACTCTATTGTACTAAGGGTAACAATAGGTATTGTGGAATATTCCAGAAGACAGATAAGATGAGTCAAAAACAGTATAGGAGGTATCCATCACAAATGCCACAATGAACTTAAATTATACCTTAGATTTCCTGATCTATCTCCAGCGGCCAGAAGCTGTCCGTCCGGACTTACTCGGAGACATCGTACCCCACTTTTCATATCGGATGCAGTTGTTACTATATACAAAATACAAAAACTCTAGATAAATCTTTAAGCAGTAGGCCAAAGAAAACACAGCGACCATCTAACTCGTATCTAAGGCATTAGTACTTGAATGTCTTGAAAGTCAAATTAATACAGAAAGTGACACAGGAACTAATAGCAGTTCCTTCAATGCCACATAAAATTCAATTTCATTTTCATTTTTTCCCATCCCCAATCCACAGCCAATGGGAGTACCAGAGAGTTGAATAATAGAAAACTTTTGGCTAAAAAGAGGCGCCTCATATTTCATACTTCATAAATATATGTAAAAAGTGCATAGCGGTTATGAAACAAATGAGCTTGAAGTTGCAAAAAAGCAATTATACCTGGTATTGATGAAATATCTTGAATATTGACGAGGTCTTCATCAGTATAAATGATCTTCATTAGTTCCTGCAAGTATTGTAAAGAAAAATTTATACCACAACTGTGCAAGCCAAAATCGCAATACCTCCATATCTATCCAAATGGATAGTTAAAGTCTAAGGTTAGCTTAGCATATAAAAATGAACTACCTTACCGAACAGCTTTCGCATAGCTTTCCACTACATACACTCATTTTGAATAGACATTCTTAAAATAAATAGAAAAGCACACTAATCTACCCTATAATAATTCTATAGTCCTATATCAGTCAAAGTCCTTTCCTTCGCCCAATGGCGCATAGGGCGGCGCCTATCTCCGTTTCTATAGCCCTAGGCCATGCGTCTGCGAATGCAGTGAAAGCTACAGCGGGGGCTTGCCTACTGGTAGCTGCACGAGTTTAACTTTCCATTCCATTCTCATATGTCGAGCGCCAGACCAGAAGGCAATGAGTACCATTTTTAAAGTCTTTGGTATGACTCGGCTGGGGCTCGAACTCACGACCTACCGGTTGTGAGGCAGATGCTCTACTACTGGGCCATCACTCCGGTTATAGTCCTATATGATGATGTATAAAAGCACTTACGCAAAATTTGAAAAATTCTAACTCCGTCTACTTAAGGACCATTTCGAAAGTGGGCCACTGGACTCCCCCAGACAAAAATTCTGTAGGCAAAGCACAAATTTTGCCATTTTAGTCTGCAATGTTTCGCAATTTTTTGCATTCTAAAAAGAAGATATAGGGGCTGTGGGGTAAAGAAAAGCTGGGAACCACGCCAATTTCTGCCAGTAAAACGTAGGCCATAGGGACTCAAAAAATTTCTAGGAACGTCCATTCTCCTTCATAAGCATAGGCTTTTTGCCACCCCTTAAGTGTAAGTACAATGCGAATGAGCCCTGAGAAATTTAGAGACAACAGTTCAATCTAGACAGTTTAAAAAAAGAAAAGAGCTGGACTGGAAATTCGTACCTTACTGTATATATTTCTCGGAAAAGTACCATTTAGAGCAATATCTGAAATGAAAGGAATTAGTCTTATAAACACACTATGGGCAAATGACACCCAAACATTAACAGAAAAATTGCAAGGGTTTTCTTAAGTCGATTCATTTCTTCGTATTCGCGTACATTCAATGGCAATTGCAGGCATCACTATAGTTACATGCCTGACTTAATCAATCAATAAATATTAAAAAATCGTGATATAATTAACAATAATTCATCATACAAAAATGCAAGAGTATATAAAAATAGTTTGAAACCGTAGAGGTCTGTGACTTTGTTGCAAGTGTTCCTAAATTTTTCTAACAAGCTTATTGAAATCACATATTCATGAGGAAATCAATGCGCGTCTCGGAGAAAAAGAAAGATAGAAGGTTCTTTTCATGAATGTACTAGATATCGGGGGGGGGAGGGGTCTTTTTACAAAACAATTTATACATGACATGCTTCTGATGATAATGGTATTGGCTTTAATCACAGATGTGAATCATTCCAATTCCAATTTGAACCTCCTTTCCGTAGAACAAATACAGAATGCCAGGGCAGAAATAAATTTATTTTTCTGGACTGCCACCTACATTCTGGACACAAAAATAAACAACGAATACCAATACCTACCATCATCGATATTCCAAACTCTGATTGTGTCATCCGATGAGCAAGTTAGAAATGAACCAACCGGCAAGCACGGATGCGACTCTTCGCGCATAAATGGGTATGTCTGCATTTCGAAAAGAAAACAAAATTTTTATTGCCTTAACTGGCGACAACTTACATTCCTAGCCACTGAGGAAGAGATGTAAGATTCCTGTTCTTATGCACTTTAGTTAATACAGCACTAATAGAACGTTACATATAAGGAGACATTCACACCAAGAGTGCATTGGCGAAGAAATTAGATAATAAAAGGTGTCACTCAAAATCTCCGCCCCTTTGAAGTCAATTTCATATCAAGAACAGTATTATCTTACTAGCCTTACCATGAACTTCAAATAACACACGAGATACTATCTATAGATACTACTATATCTCTAAAAATTTACCTCAAGGCCCCATATACAAGCACTGTGGTAAAGAAATGAGCACGCTTTTCCAACTTTTTTCACATCATGAACATCCCAAACATACAAGCTATGATCATCGTAAACAACCGATAGCTAAAAATAGAACACGGAATATTAATGTTTTGGTAATCAAAATCATTGTTACCATCGTAAATACGAAATAGCTACGTAATCATCATAATTGCACTGAATATCATCATCTTGTAGTGCTGCAATGGATGCAAACAAGGTGGTGTAGGGTACGACACCCCCATAACATTACTAGTTTGCTCTTTCATAGGCAAAATACTGGTTCAGGATGAAATGATAAAATAGCATAAAATACAAGACTAAAATAAAAGAACAGCTACAAAGGTCAGGGGTCACAAAGGTCAAGGGCCACAAAGAAAGGCCGGCAAAGGATGACCATACAATTTGTCCATTGGATCCTTACGACCCCCTCCACAATGATTTCATTCTGCAACCCCGAGTGTAGCAAGTATAGAAAAAATAAAGAGATATTCTTCTACTAAAACACTGTGCTTTATATGTCAAGATATCTATGAACACCCATCACACTTACCTTGTCATTATCATCATCAAGTGCAAGGGAAACCACATGTGGATATCGTACACTATTGTCTTTTGGCACCATGTGACTAAAAAATATTAACTCCTTGAATAAAACCGCACTTCAAAACAACTCAAGATAAAATAAAACTAAAAAGACTGAAATATAAAGTAATTTCGTTTTCACAAATATGGCTCCTCTATTGGTCCTTTCTCTATATTGAAATCTATACTGAAGCTGTGTTTTTCTACATCGAAGTCCATAGCTATTATCATCACACAATAATACAGCAGTGAAGCATTATATAAAGTTTAGAGCCTTCTAAAAGAACAATACTGGATTTTCTTTAACGAAATTTTCCTCTTAGGGCTGGTTTCCATATAATCGTAAGCATGCTTCCATATAATCGGAAGGTGCCTCCGATGCTTCCGCGACATCGTAACAGCATCTGGAAAGTAGAACCATTTTCTACTTTCCCGATCGTTACGATGCTTTCCCGGAATCGCCGATGGCTTTAAACTATATGGAAAAACTCATCTGCGACGCATCAGTGATGACCTATTGTTTCTGTATTTCACGTGACATGAATCATCCAATATCAGATAACTTCAGTAACAATACTCTACGTAATGTTTACATTCACATTTCCTAAATTATCTTTTCTTGATTTCTTTCCTTGGTTAGAAGCCACTTGGTTACCGATTTCATTCTAAATGGAAACACTCATATGCGATGGATCGACGATGCATCGCAAGCACCTTTCGATTATATGGAAACATGCTTACGATTATATGGAAACAAGCCCTTAACTATGTCTTTATATTACAGTGGCTAGTCTTGTCGATTAGTAAAAATGTGTCCTCTATTGGTCTTTGTTCTTATATTGAAAAATAAGTTCGTGACGTAGAAATCCTATCAGATCTTTGCTGATTTCAAAGTGATACCCTTGACTACATTGCACAAGCTTTTGTAAACTAGCATCTTCGGAATAAAATGCCCATCAACGATAATGAATGCTGGACGTTTTTCGTTAAAACGTACCTCGCATCGAGACCAGCTGCTACATCAACACCAAGGAAGTGAGGCCGTGGTAACGTCGATATGAAATGCATTGTTGTAGGATGAAACACCCTTAAAAAATGGACAGCTAAATATAATGATATAATAAATAGTTCTATACGGTATATTAGAAAGATAAGCATTAAGGATGCTTCTTCTTCATACAATGTTATCAGAAATCAGAGAACAAAAGATTGTAAGCTAAAATATTTGGGACGTATATTTAAGATCTCGATCGAGCAGCTGATTGATTGATTGATTGATTGATTGATTGATTGATTGATTGATTGTGATTGATTAACTGGCGATGTCTATATAGGTAACGAGCAAGAAACTGATACTATAAAATGAATAAGATTCTGAACAAAATGCCCAAAAACTGATGATGCATAAAAAAGTATTTTACATTGCCAAACATACAACAATTCATACCTTATAATACCGTCCGTGCACCCACAGAACAAATACTTTTCATTGACCGATAAAGAGCTTGCTCCTGAAGACTGAAAATCAACAGATTCTTAAATGGACTATATATGGTATAAGCTCAGAAAAAAACTGTCATTAGTGAAGTACGGAAACAACTTAAAATACAACAAGAAGCAACTAAATAGGCCTAAATTTTCAATCTAGCAAGCATTAAACTAATCAGTATTGCACGCCATTTAAACTAAAATTCTGGAATCAGCAAAAAGGCAAGTACAACAAAATCCAATGTTTGTTTAACCAGATTTCCCAGTTCACTTGCACATGGCACCAAACGCTGGACTCGTTTTGCATAGACTTCACTTCCCATGGGTAATCATCGTAAAAGTAAGCTATGAAATCTATTGCATACACATGAAAATAAATGAAAGGGAGAGAGCAACCCAGGACTAGATAATGAACCATGTACTTGACTCGTATAGTTTTAAATAGACTTCACTTCTTATGGATACTGATTGTTCGGGTAGGTAATGAGATCCATTGCATACACATTAAACTAATGGTTGGGAGGCAGCAGTCCTTGCAATGCACCCTGAATATCACTAACAATAACGCGCTATTCATAACACTTTGTAATAAATTCTTGAGCGTTAACAACTTCTAGAACCACCCACATATCCGACGCCACCCCAACATTATTTTCAAACTAAATGACAAATCTATGTTGAGATCCGTAAAGAAAAACAGACAAAGACTTACGTGGTTTCCAAAATGTCCATTACTTTGTATATAAATATATCAACGATTTTTCTCATTTAGATTCACAATGATGTTAGGATAACATAAAACAAAGTGATACAGAGTACATGAAACAAACCCTGAGCTCGACCCATCGGTCCAGGATTCTCTTCTCGTTAAATGAGCATAGCAAGCCTGATTTTGTAACGGCGTAAGTGTTGCTCGAATTATCACCTATGCCACATTTCACGTCGCAAAAGCAATTATTCCGCAGTTCACCAAGGATACCTGATCTCCCGGCTACCGGAGTTGGAACATTGGACTGCAACAATGAATTGAAGAGACAAGAACCATTCATTATCAGATTCATTATTCACCGTTCATTATCAGATGACGAAAGAGAAGAGATGGAACCTTTGCTAGAGGACACATCAGAACTCCAAATTCAGTGAAGAAATAAATTGTGGTATACGTATATAGATTATCATGAGAAAATACAAAATCGGAATTACACATTTAACAAAATTGAGCTACGAACAAGATCAATCTTCGAGCAAAATCTATACGCAACAGAAGCGAGTAAGGAAACTTTCAATCAAAGGTAAAAGAGTATGATTAGCAAAAATTGTCTCTCCAAATATGATAGCCAGGAATTCATGACAAAAAGTGTCCTTCAGAGCAATTACTGAAGAATCAACTTCTAAACAGACCTTTATTTCTTAAAATGATAATTTCATTACGTGATCTTGAGGCAAGAAATGTTCAAAGGAAAATGTTGGGTACACTACCTTAGACTCGACTTCTGTATCAAAATACCAGAACTTGACGTGTCTATTTCCAACAGTAACGAAATAGCTTCCATTTTCCGCAAAAGAGACGCTACGGACCTGCAAGTTAACAAACACTTTGTTAGCGTTCTCATCAAAACAAACAGAAAAATGGCTAGTTTTATTTTATTCATATTAATAATTACAAGGAACAAAAATACAAATCAATACCGCAGGGAGCATGGAATCACATAGTAACTCTGTGGCCAGTACACAAAAACAACTTAGAAAACAAACAAACACAAATAAATACCTAAATAAATAGATTTTTCAATGATAATGTAATCCAAGAAACTCAAAGAATGTCCCTTTAGAAATCTCTTTTTCACTTCCTCTTGCTTTCCATTATTTTATGAGTGACTCTTATAAAGTATGTTAACAGAACAAAAAAGATGTTCAATATCATGTACAATAGCCTCACACTTAATTTAATAAAGCATAGGTACCTTGCATCCAATTTTATTACAAGCAACTTTGGAGCCACTCTAGAATGAAAAAGAGAGTGAAAATAAAACAACAACAAAGATCACATTGATTTTTAAGGACTTTGAAAAAACCAAACCATTCAAATTATCAGCTTTTGTTTTTTCACACTAATAGGCCTTCTTCTTTAAAAAAAGCACATCCTAAGATGACAAATTGAATACAGGATCATCTACATATGCACATGCATAGAGAATGCTGTATTGCAGCCATTCATGAAGCCCATAAGTGATGTTGTTCAAGTGTTGTCAAACGAAATGAGTCAGTTCCGAAGTAATAGTGATAATTCTACATAGTTTAATGGCAAGGTCTGAATCTGTCAGTTATCAAAGGATTAATTAAAGAAAACATTTAATCAAAAGTTACTCAACAAAAATCAACTTACTTTCCAATTCCAAATATTGACAAGCATATCATGCTGATCCCCAATTGAAACAAGATATTTCAAATTTGGAGAAAATGCCTATAAGACATTAAAAGCCACTAATAACAATAAAACTTTGTCACAGACAAAAAACTGTATGTCATGAAAACTTATGCAATCATAGAAATTTTTCTTCTTAAATGTTTCTTCTTAAATCTTAAAGCTTTGAGTCTAAATAAACTAAGAGGGAAATTAGGTAATATTAGTTCTCCAAATTGGTGAAATACTTTACTTAAAGTAATTTACTCAGTAGTATTGAAATAGGAACAAAGATACAGAATACCCACCACACAGTTAATGCTGAATTTATGGCCATTGAGTTCAGCCACCTGGGTGACAGTTTCCCCAAGTTCCCAAACACGAACACGGGGGTTGTGCCCACTCTGAAATCAAAACAGATCAGGGAAGAACATTAAATACAGAAATTGGAAGGAAAGTGGCATTCAGACATTAGAATGAGCAATGCAGTATCTCCTTTTCCAAACACATTTGCAACACATCAGACACTCTGCCCCCTACACAACAAGTGCCACCCTCTATACTTTGTAAAGCTATTTAATTGAAAATATTTTGGGCTACTGAGAAAGTTTGGTAGGTCATAGAAACACCTTTGACACAGCCATTATCACTAGCCTACATACTATGAATAGCATACAATCATAACTGTGTTAAATTGCCTCTTCCAATGACACCATAAAAGCAAACTCTTAGAAACTCTAACCCCGTTTTGAAAATTTGTGGTACAGAGTCAATAGGAATACTGGAAATTAGGTTTCTGATGAGTTGCAAGTTTGATGTGCTAGCAAATATAATATGCCAAGAAACTCTTTACTGAATTACTCTGACTTGTGTATTAAAAACATCTTCTTAAACTATCTTAAACTGTTAGAATATGAACAATACTATGAAAGAAATAGTTCAGCTATAGTTATATTCAACTAATTTATGCTGCTTAAAACAGACTTTTGCTAAAACACGAAAATTCTTTAAAATCTATTAGAATATTGCTCTAAATTCTCTAAATTAGGATTCAGCTACAAACATGTATGGCCTTACTTCTCCAGATACAATGTACTTTCCATCACTGGAAAAAGCAACAGCAGTGAGAGTTTTTCTAAAACAGAAGTGTGCAGCTTTATAATGTCTTGGCCACAGACAATACAAAAATCCTTCAATAAGCCTGTCATCATCAAAAGATGGTGGCGGCAAATAATGAAACAAGAACAAAATGCAATGCTAAAGAAAAGTAGAAAACTCTAATTTCAATCTAGTTATTTAAGTGGGATTTGCATGCTTGCATTCTAAATAAATTTCAAGCATAACATGAGGGTTTCCTTTCAAAACATAGAAAGGAACTTGGCTAATAACTGAAATATCAGCATTATAATGTAGAGCTGGGGTACAGAAAATATTCTAATTACAAGCAATGACTGGGCAATGACTGAAGGATAACAGTTATTAAACATGACAATAGTATATAAATTTTGTGATGACACCCCATTTTTCTGTTCCAATATCACTGCTATTGAATGCTTCCATACCACAGATAAGAACACAAATATAAATAGTATAATAACTGGACATGATAATATGACTTAATGTCAACAATACAAAATGACAATTGTATCTTGGCTATAGATAGCTGGTCTTCCATTGAATAATCCCACTACAGGCACTCAAAAAGTATTGCTTCTTACTTTTCTGGGTTAAAAATATGTGCTTGAGAATTTGTTCGTGGGTTGTACAACACAATAACACATCTGAAAAGAAAAAAACCTATATGAAATCTCATAATATATCAGCAGGTCTGCAGTCTATATGCTTATCCAATCTCCCATATCACTAATGTATTCTGCATGTAACCTTCATAATATTGGTAAAATGTTACTTACATGTAGAAAAAACAGCACCTTTATAGAGTTGAAAGTTCAAAATTGACATATCCATATTCATTCATATTCACATATATATATATATATATATATTTATATATATATATGTATATATATATATATATGTATATATATATATATATATATTTATATATATATATGTATATATATATATATATATATATATATATATATATATATATATATATATATATATATATATATATATATATATATATATATATATATATATATATATATATATATATATATATATATATATATATATATATATATATATATATATATATATATATATATATATTTCTATTTATATTCAAAATTCAACTAAGCAGTACACTACAACAATAGCTACAACAACAAGAACAATTAGATATTATAATATATATACAAAAATTGCACAAAAATTGCAGGTTATTAAATCTCTCTGTTGAATTTCTTTGGGAGGAGCTCCCTTAATTTGTATGCTAATTGAGGAAAGAGCTCCCCCTTTTGGTTATTCTATATTAAGAGACATGATTTAACAGAAACAATATGCTTCATTCAGATGTATATTTTGATAAAGGCTGCATAAAAATGCTGATAGAAAAGCAAGTTGACAGTATGGGATAGCTGCAATGAGTGGTATATCTTCATAAATACATTTTGCATTCTAAATAGAAATACTAAAGGGATTAGTACTACAGATATCATTTCTACTTTCTTGAAAACATAAAAATATAAAACTTTTTACCCTGCAGGATATGCTATAATTCCAGTGTATGGATTGCATGTCAGGCCATTGGTGGTAGTTGCAGTAATTCCAAGGACTCTTTCCAGAGTAACCTAAAATGAAAATAAACAGATGCTCAATTAACATCTGCTGCTAAGTCATCATGGTTGAACAATGTATGAAAGCTCATCAAAGGAGCACTCAAACAATATAAAAGAAATTCTTTTCTTCCCTTTACCAAATCACCTGTAGTTGATTAAGTTCATATGACTGCTTCTGCATTCTGCATGTCTAGTCATAACTAATAGTATATGATCTACTATAGAAAATTGCTTGCGTATACATCTTGCTTGAATTAGTATTTTGGAAAAGGTTATGGCGTATAGAAAAGGCAAAGTACAGCAAGATCAAATATAACACAACAAATATTTGTCAAATTGCCTTGTAGCCCGAGTAACTTATAAAATCATCTTACCTTCTCTGAAAGATGTCGTATATCCTTAGCACTTGCGCTCTTTCGAATCAATTTACGAGTTGGAGTGGCACGGTTTATTGGTAAAGAACGTCTCATGATACTCGCTTTTGAGTTCGTTCTTGAACTACTAGGGCAGAAAACTTACTTATGACAACCCTATCCCACTTTTCATATGCTCCGAGATACCGATGTCATCATATAATGAAGAAGAGATAATTAGCACATCTGTAACTTGAATAAAAATTAGCTTCTCAATCCAGTATAATGTGTCGGGGACCATTAGCTTCTTGGCTTTGCCTAAAACTTGCTAAACCAACTGTATGCAAAACTTTTAAGCGCATGGCTTTACAGGAAGAAGCACAATCTCCTACAATCATTTCAGCATATCCTCAGCAACCTGTTTTAAATATAGGCTTCCACTTCAATAAGAAAGTTTGTCTCAAAAATCAGCTTTCTTTGATAATACCTTGGTGTGGCTTTGTTTACTTCAGATAATGGCCTGTTGCACAATAAAAGTTCAATTGTCTCTTTTCAAATAGATTTGACAACCCTTGCAAATATCCTTTCTTTTGTGCAAAATCGGGCTTTAAAACGCAACCACATTTCATCTAATCTGACTTCCGTCGGTCCTCCAAAGAAAGGAATATTATTTCTGCCCCCACACTAAATTCCTTATTCGTGCCACCATATTAAACAATGTGATCCTGCCGTAAATCGAGACCATTTAAAGATGTCCTCCGACTCCACCTGTTCCTCATTAATATTCTGATCGTTGATCCCTGGTGGTTGGGCAAAGGCAGGACGCAACCAGAAGCCCAAATGAAATGGGGCGGCAGTAGTGCCAGGACTTTCCCACAGGAGTGGCGCTAGGGGAGGGCTAGTTGGAGTTATATCTCCTTCGTCGGAAGGTGAAAACAACTTTTTCGGAGATGTTTATGTATTTATAGCACCCTAATAACCATATTTTGGCCCCATCGTCGGAAGATTAAGCCCCCCCGTCAGACAATTCTTGACACCACCATTGACTAAGCACCACCTCTGCTCTTCCGAAGAAGGGGCTAAAATACGGATAGCAGGGTACTTTAACTGCTCAAAATTCCGAAAACTACTTCACCTTCCGACGAGAGGGGGGGTAGCGTGCTCCGACAGAGGCTATAGCCTCCTAGCTTCCCCCTAGTGCCACCACTGAGTTGGGAATGACATTTGGGTACACATGAAAACCACTTTTTCGAGTGTTATAACTGCTTTAAGCTGAGACACTCATCGTTGTTTTTTCGCACCGGCCAATTAACTTAGAATAAGATTTTGAAGTATTTTTTGTTTGAAATGTTCGGGAAAGGCCCTGAGATCTATAGCAAATCCCCCCAGAAGGGAAGCACTTAGAATGAGTAGAAAAGGGGATAGAATAAAGCTTTTCAATTTAAGATGAAGACAAGTTGAAGAAGGGAAACAGCCCTGGTCTATCAAAGATGATTGATAGGATTGCTTGATATTTAATATGGTTTGCGACAGTTTCCATGGCCCTTCTTTCTCATTCTCTACTTTACCCTAACCCTAACTCTAATAAGTTGAGCCTATTTTGGTTTGTGGACGAGTGAAAATTCACCAACTGAACTTCTCATAGACGAATGGAAGTTCGGGGCTATCTTGCTACCAAAGGCTGTCAATTTGACATATTGATCCTTCAAGTCTATGAAAATCTTACCTTGTAATGTCTATGTAATTTTATCATTTGAAATAGTATTTTCAAGCTTAGTAACCATCAAAACACAGACAAAGGTGATTTTTTGAATTTTCTAAGATGTTGGAGTGTCTTAGAAAAAACGAGGACAAAAAGCCTTTCTTCAGTAGTACCACAATTTGGTATAGCCTCACTATTGACGCCAAATTGGCATCTTTCTCTATAGAAGCAGATTCTGTTTTCATTGCTGAGCTATAGATTTTACAATATGTGCTTCAACTGCTTTTAACACAAATCTTTTTTATAAGAAATTGGTTTATCAGAGAGTAGTACTCGACTCAGGGGCAAAACCAGCATTTTTCTTTGAGAGGTATATAAGACTTAGCCCGACAAAATTTGGCCGCTGGTAAATGAAAATTTCATTGAGGGTATTCTTGATAGTGGACTCCTTCAGATTATGCTATGTGGTGTGGGAGTCCTCGTGCTGTTATATAGTGACAGTATCCATGATGTTTTAGTAAGACATAGGAGAAGGAATGGATTCTGGGGGCTTGCCCACAGAATAATTTTTAAAGTCACGCTATCTAGAACGTTTGAAAAAACCCTTTTCAGAGCATAGTTTGTTTTCATGATTGAAATTTATAAAAAAGTAGAAATAACTGATCCTCAGGTTTGGTGGGATTCTGGCGTGATTTGGTGGGAGCCGAGGGCAGATTTAGCCCAGGAGCCGGAAGTTGGTGGCGCCTGCTCTAGGGCATGGAATGCACGGAGGACGTTACCAATGCATTGTAGCAATTTCCAAACAGAGAATGTTTTCCTGAGCATGAATGAAACAGCGCTGTTATTGCGAAGTGTCATGGATAGGTGTCATGGATGGGCGCTCGTGCATTTGATGGGCAGTAGATATTATTCGCCAAAGGAGGTGAACTGAATATCGGGCAAAACCTCATCTTTTTGCCTTGCAAATGTAATTTGACAAAGCGGGAAATTTTAAGAAATTACCACATTTTTACTATTTTGTTTTGCCCAACATTTGACAACATCTTTGTTGGCTTTTTGCCCGACAAAATGCAAGTTGTCGACGATTGGGTGGGTGTCACACCCCTCACACCCCCAATATTTACACCCCTGACTCGATTGCTCAAAGAGTAGAGAAAGCTAAATACTAGACTTTTGAATCCTAATAACATAGATTATTTCCTTTATTTGAAGCCTGAATTATCTGTGTATAGAATGGTAGATATGTTAGTTTGGCTTCTCTATAAAAGCTTTTCTCCTGTTTTTAAACTAAAACTTGTCATTATGTCAAGTGAAAAGTTTTTTCTTGGAAAGTTTTAAGAAAGATTTTATACAGGAATCATAAAAAAGAAAAGATAGTGTCACTGATGAGCCGAAAATACTGTTGTTTGAAAGAAGTTTGCAATTCACTATGTTTGCTTGAAAGGCAGCCTCAAGCCTTTCGTTTCCAGATTTTGAACTTTTTGTTTTCTCAATTCAGTTTTTCCACTTCCAAGGAATATTCCTTAGATCAAGAAAGTTTAAGCTTCACAAATAAATTTATTGAAGGAATTTTGACTTTCAACGATTTTAAAGGAATTTCCTATTTTTAATGCCTTGATATAAATATTGAAGACTGTCTTTAACTTGAAGTTTAAAATGGTCTTGAGTAGACTATAGTCTGCTGAAAGCCGGTATGAGTAAAGCTACCAAACGCATACTGGAAAGAGTAGTTGAGATATCTGAAGTGGCAGCATACAAGTTGAGGAATTTTTAAAACTCTGGCCTCGCTTTGAGGAAATCAAGATGGTTGATTGTTGTTGGTGTCTGCTGTGAACATTTCCTCTGGTATATTGAGGTATGCAATCATCTCCAATGTATATTATAAATAGTGGAGTCTTGTTGGGTAAATTGATCGACATAACCGTATGAGGGCTTTAATTTTAGAGGGGCTGTAAGCTTTCTGCCCAAATGAGCAAAGGGATGCAAAGGGCAGTCAGAAGATGACCTATTGTTCTTTCAGGACATTTGGCCGAATGTAACAGATTTCTGTCTAACTGAGGGGGCTGCAACCCCCTGCCACTAACTCTCCTACGCTTGTGTTGATCGGCAACCTTGGTATCTATTATTTTGACGTTTTGTTACAAACTTTTGGCATTCAGATTTTTAGATTTTACCGCAGCCTTTCAATTTTGACAATGCTCATAGGTTCGAGCCTAGCGTAAATTAGGTTAAGTATGAAAAGCTGTTTATACAGAATCTAGACAAGGGTTTAGCAACTGGTGTGCAAAAATTCACCAAAGTTATAATGTTATGTTTTAACACCCAAATGACAACAGACCAGAGGCAGTAGGTCATGGTATCAAAAATAGCTTGTTCTGTTATTCAAGACCAACTGTCAAGAAAAACAAATAGCAACGATTCTTCGTAGCAGATAGTGAATACTTCTATCTACCTATTTATAGGTCAACAGATATAATTAAGAGATTTCTTTCTCTATCCTGTAGAGAACTCATAAGTGTCATTGCAAAATAGATATGCAAAACTATGCTGTACAATGCTACAGATTTTGTCTTGATAATCCAACTTTACTGTATAAGTGGCTATCTGTAATTAAATGACATGAATGAAAAGAAGCTAGAAGAGAAGATGAAAAATGAGACCCAGGAGGCTCCCTCTTCATATACATACTCATTTTCTCCAAACAAAGATATTAATCAATTGCATGAAAGTGCTTCCAAGAGTAAATTATAGCAAGCAAAAGACAAGTTAAAGACTGATAACAGTAGTGAAACATGCTATCACACTTTTTCAAGAGCACTGCATTTTGTGTCTCAGCACCTTTGGCCACATGGTATTTCAGCTCGTCAAAAATGAGGCCCAAAGATAATGACTGGTAATTGGGATCAACATATTAGGTAGAAATTAAGCAATTTTCCATCAGGAGCAGCAACAAAAATCTTTGGTGGAAGATCAAAGATCTCAGGTTGCCAAGTAGGAACTGATGTAAACTGCCTACAATGAGCCTACAATGAATGCAGCTGAAAACCTTAAGTCAAATGAGTGTCTCAGCAATCAGTGACTTTGGGGGGTCACGCCACCTCCACACTGTCTTTTGAGCAACCACCTTGCTTGTTTCTATCTGAATCGTACAATGCTAGAGCTTACAGCTCTCTAAGATTGTGTGGTTCACCATAGTTGGCTATGAATCAGGCCTTCTAAAAGCACCATAATGATGCATAGCAGATGTCATAACCAAAGTGGTTTTGTCATCATTTTTGATGTTGTGAGCAATAGAAAATAGATATGTAGGGACTTATAAATGACACATTTATAGAAAATGCTAACTATATGTTGCAGGGAGAAGAGATGAAAGACATTGCTAAAAATTTGCTTAAAATGACTTGAAAGACTGCAGACCAACAGGTAATTTCATTTCCTTGGTGAATGATCATTTTGACATGCAGAATTTAAAGAGCAAATCTTGGAAGAGCAAAGTAACTGTGATAGTATGCAGGTATCATTGTAGGATTAATAGCAACACATGCAAAATAGATATGGCTAGTAGTGTCTAATTGAAACAGGAGGTAGTTTTTGATTGCCAGAAATTGCTATTTTACAAATTTTATAATTTATGATGTCATGGGGTGTAGCACACCATGCATCTGCTCATAATAATGTCCCTGCATATTCATTGGCTTGCATCCCTTGGGTTTTGTCTGTTTTGGGGCTACATTAAGTTTTATTTCTTTTGAATATTTGATGGGGTTTTGCAAGTTGATGTTGAAATTACATGAGATTATTACCATCTATCATTGCATTGTCAGCTGTGTGGTCTTTTTTCCTATCCAAGTCAGATGGAAGGATTCATGTTTAAAGACTGCAGTACTCTTGACAGCTGGGACTCCCACTAAGTGGGACCACTTTTCTGTTACCCTCCTAGTGGCAACTTTGTTTCATTTAACTTGGACTGTTTTCGGATCCCCTTCGGAGTCATAGTTATTTGGAGTATGCTTTAGTTCTCAATTTCATTTGAACACTTATATTTGTTAGATGTTGAGCTCATTGCAGAGTTCTGTTCTCAAAAATATTTATATTAAGTTTTGCTAATTTTTGCAAATTTTCTACCTCCTTTTTATCAATTAATTTATTTTAGTACACACAGATCTTTCGAAAATGCCAAGAAAAGCACGAGCACGTGTTGACTATAGAAGGGTAAGAGAACAAAGACGCAAACGTAGGAGAGAAAAACGGTAAGTGGAATGTTTGTCAGTAGAAGAGAATCCTGACCAGCCAGAGTCATTGTTGCATTTCATGGTCTTGCCGATTTCCAGAGCATTCCAATCGCTGAAGCAATTGTATACTCCTTTATGATAAAGACTAGTAGTTTATAAAGGTCTGCTCAATAGTCACCTAAAGTTCTGGGACACTTCGCACCTTTTTGTTCTGTATTTAACAGTTATCCCTCCCCCCTAAACAATATTGTTTTTCGGGAGAAGTACATGTGGTAATCAAAAAATCTCCCTTGCGCAATAACGGTTATGTGTCTCATAAGCAAAACAACGTTGTTCTAAGGGGAAGAGAGGGCGCGTGTAGTGTGCAAGGGTGAAGATGCTAAGAGCATTATGTTTTTCTGTAATATTTTGAAAGTGTCTCAGGGACTTTTGGCGACTACTGTAGAGTATTCGTTCGGTAATAATTGTAGCAATTGTTTACTCCTGTATGATAAAGACAAACAGTTAATTGGCTTATTAACTACGCACTTACCTTTCCCTGACACTTGATACGAGATCTGCATATTTGCTTTCTACAAAGATAATCTGCAAACTTCGTCTCAAGAAGAAGACCGTGGCAATTCTGAGCTTAGCGAAACTTTTCTTAAATCACTATGCGTATGCATCGTGTGGTGTGTTATACCTAGACGCTCATAAGATTTGTGGCATATTTCATTGTGGGACTTTTGTTTCACCACAGAAAAAAAGAGCTAGAGCTGCAAACAGCACAATTAGAAGCAAGTCTAGAACATGAAAAAGAATTAGAAGCAGGTCTAGAACATGAAAAAGAATTAGAAGCAGAAGTAAGTATGCAAATCAATCTTTATTATAAGTAATGCTGTTGTTGTTATTGTTTACTTTATTTTGAGTAGGCTGTTATACCTAGCTTATTTAGCTAATTTAGGCCTGCTATGCATCCCGCATCCAGGCATGGGACACCTAGTTTAACGTCCCTTCCAAAGGACGTTTGAGTGAGCTGTGTTGGTGGTTCATCTGGAGATCGCCCATCCAGTTTCTGACCGTACACAGCCATGCTTAACTTCAGTTAAGCTAATGGAATTGGCTAGGCCGCTTGGTCACTCACCCCGCAACCTCTTCTAGACTAGTTAGATAAAATACCATGCAATTTAAGAATTTGATGCAGAGGAATACATCATGCTCAGCATCCATGCCATGCATATTGTGTCACATCCGTGTAGCTAGTACTATCGTAATTTGTGATTTGTCAAAAGTAGCCACTTTTACTGTTCTTCTTTTTATACTTTTTGCGTACCGTAAACGGGTTCGTAATTCCCTCACGTGTTTATTTAATACATTTTCAGTCCCGCTTGACTTGTTTTGGGTGTGTTTAATTAAGAAGCAATTTAAACTACTGTAGCAACAGCATGGTAGAGCTAATTAAACAGTATTTTCAAAAGACAACAAGTTCTGAATACACCACACTACAAACGATTGACAGGACGAAACCACAAGGGGTGTGATCTAACACATCTCTCCTGCAGCCAACAAAAGCAATAAATAATACAAACTAACAACGCAACGATGAACAATACAGATTGACAATGCAACAATGGACAATGCAGACTGACAATGCAACAATCAACAATGAAAACTGAAAATGCAACAATGAATAATACATATTGACAATGTAACAACGAACAATGCAAACTAAAAAGTACAACAATAAACAATACAGATTGACAATGTAACAATGAACAATGCAGACTGACAATGCAACAATCAACAATGAAAACTGAAAATGCAACAATGAATAATACATATTGACAATGTAACAACGAACAATGCAAACTAAAAAGTACAACAATGAACAATACAGATTGACAATGTAACAATGAACAATGCAGACTGACAATGCAACAATCAACAATGAAGACTGAAAATGCAACAATGAATAATACATATTGACAATGTAACAACGAACAATGCAAACTAAAAAGTACAACAATGAACAATACAGATTGACAATGTAACAATGAACAATGCAAACTAAAAACTTAGATATGCTTTGAAGCCTATATCTAAGAATGCGCCCTCTCTTTTCGCTTTCAAAAGAACAATTAAGCAATAAAAACAGCTTCTTTTTGTGTTTTTGAACCTTTAATTCCTATTTAGTTTATTCTTATATCAAAGATTGTGATTTTGTTAATATATGTATTTAGATTTGAAGCCTTTTTTGTTATTGTTAATATTGTATTTAAGGAGGGACGATTGAAAACCAGCATTTTTGCTGAAGGGCCCCCTCCGTAAACAGTTGTGAAATGAAATGATGTTTTGGACAGCTACCCTTGCATCAAAACCCTTTATATTTTCCCAGTAACGTTTAATTTAGCTGTTAAGTCAATCCCAAGACCTTATGCAATTGTATAATTGGATCTTTTAAATTTATAGCCACTCGCCTCTCCACCTGAAAAGAAAGCAGTTGAACGGGTTCGGCCTCTCAAGCGATACACAGCCCATCACACTACTGTTGATGCCACAATGACGTCACCAAAGTCATATGCAAACACCCCACAAGTAGCATCGACAGAATGGGAAAATCATATGGCGATGGCTTTTATCCCCAATCCATTATACGGGCTCCTGGGAGTCTACAGATATTTTACCCAAGATCCAAGAATAGATGGTAGTGCAGATACGAGAATATCTAATGTGACAACAGTAGCAAGTCCAACTGCTAAGTCTGTTACTAATAGCAACTTGTCATCGTTTACTACACCAGCTGAGCCAAAAGCAACACTCCTAGTAAAAGAATTATTGGCGAAAAAGCAAGCTGCAGAGGGACTACTGTCCCTTCAAGAACTGGCACGATCTAGTATTCCTGCGCAGGTGCGTGTAATTGCTATGCTTTCATTATTTGTATCGTTTAAGCAATTGATATAACTGATGGGACGGGAGTTAGAATGAACGGAAGGCACGGGATGATTGAAACATTGATATTGGCATTAAGCAGGCATAGATTGTAATGGGTTTGCTTTTTATTACAAGGTCATAGTACAGAGCGTTAGAAAAATGGAAGTCTTCAGGTGTATCAAGTAAGAGATTAGCTTAAGAGTGGAGAAGCACCAATTCTGAATATCTCCAAGGCTTTTTGTGGAATGGTCAAGAGGACAATTTTTTAGCAGGAGGTGGTGTTCTTTGGCAAGCTTGGTGCCTAATGTTTATTGTGAATGAAGCAAGCATTAATTTGGTTTCTTTTTCTAATGATAGAATTTGACTACATCAATGGGAACACCTTGCACATCCACATCACAAAAAGGCTCTCAGAGACGTAGCAGAGAGATTTCACCACAAAAAGAATCGTATACCTCGTCCACTCTAACCAACAGAAATCGCAGCTGTTTCACTAAACGGAGGTATGCCTACCCAGTGTCAATAATTTTGTGACGATAATCTCCTATGTAAAAACCGATTTCCACTGGAGCAAATGCACCGATTCGGCCGATGTCGCCCAAATCAAATTTGATTGGTTAGGGGATTACCGGTCGATTGAAAATTTCAAACCATTTGAACTTCTCAATTATCCGATTCGGCCGAGGGTAGCCGTTGGAGAATCCACATTTGAGAACTTACTACGCATGCACAATCTAGGGCCGAGTCGGTGCATTTGTTTATGTGGAAACCCGCCTTAATATATCGTTTGTGTCAATTTATTCGTTTTGGCGTCGACAAGACCTTGTTGTGGTAATAGATCCATAGCTTTCATAGCTTGATCTCAAATGTATAGGTACATTCAGGGACAAAGCGTAAGGAGGGTATGTGGGCGAGTCACCCCTTCCCCCAACTTTGAAAATTTGCCATTTCTCCAGGCAAAAGCGGTAGTACAATGTACTTTTACAGGCAACTTACTGGACCAAGAACCATTTGATCAACTACTGTTACTGAAAGTTGATCAGTAACTACTGTTACCGAATCTGGGCTCTGTAATGGAATCATACTAACTGCCACAGAGGCGTACCGAAAGACTTGAGTGGGGGAGGGCTGAAGCAGCAGAAATTTACCGACATGCTACTAGATGCCCGAGTCTTGTCGACAAACGATGAGCGATTACCGACAAATGATGATCGATTAGCCACAAGCAATGATCGATTAGTGACAAACGATGATCGATTAGCGACAAACGATGATCAATTACCGACAACCGATGATCGCAAAGCAAGCTTTTATCAACAAGCTATAGAATTACCGTCGGTTTCGGTATAAGTGGGGGTGTGCTATCCTCACACCCCCCTACTTCGGCACACCCTGAGCAGCCATTTTATTGGAAACCAAAACACTTGTATTTAATTACTATAGTTGATAATTTAAGTTCGTCATGTGCAAGCACGAAAATGGAAGGGATTTTATTATGTTATGTAAATCTCTAAGTTAAGACTGTTATGGGGAAAAAACTATGCAAAATTTTTAACTTGGGGAGCGTTGCCTCCTGTACCCCCTGCAGGTACGTGTCTGGTCATGTAATTATGTATGTTTCAATTTCAGAAGAGCATGTATCTATGGATCTAAAAGAAAGAAAGCTGAAATAGTAAATACCAATAAAAGAGACGAGTTTGATGTAGAGAAAACTGAAGCAAAGAATAAAGAGAGTGTAGAAGAGAAAAATGCAAAAGATTGCAAGAAATTATCAAATTTAGAAGAGGACACCTCAAGCTTGAGTGAAATGGAAATAGAAACAGGAGAAGATGAGGAAGCACCTTTACCAGGTACAGTGAACGATCGAGGAAATGGCCTTGTAGAGGATGTGCGAACACTACCAGTGGAAAAATTGAGAACCATATTTGTTGAAAAATGTCAAAAGTTGAGAGACCTTCGAAAGGGAGTATGCGAGCTCTTAGATGTTCTTGTTCCGGAGATAAGTGTCCCCCAACCAGAGATGATGCCTCTAGATGATGATACAGTTGATGTTTTGCTGCGGGATGCTTTGGGTACAAAAAGAGGATCAACGATGGAAAGAGATGGTCATTAGTTTTGAAAGAACGGTTTTTATGAGTTGCAATTCGATATACATATTCTGATTGAAGTCTATCTTCTGTTTAACTGCAGCTTGTTGTGTGTGCTTAGTCTGACAATGTACATTTTCTCCATGGATATAAGCCCGATATGAATGCAGTACAGATAGACCATTATCCCAGATACGTTCAAGAATGGTCACATTTTTAATTCCATCTGTGTCATATTCCCGTACATGAAATGCCATATTGTTGGTGAAGACTATAATGTTTTATCCATATTTAGTCATCATAAATTATCATAAATTAGTGGTTTAGTTTAGAGCACGTGCAGTTAGTTCTCAGGAGTATTATTCAAGGCGTTGATCAGGTATTATAAAGACCTCATTAGTAGCCTTCCTGTAACGCTAGGATTTGGGAGAATTTTACTTAAAATTTAATATTCTAGGGTTTTCTTGAAGAATATTTATTTATAGTGCCACTTGTGCTAAAATTTTCTGACAAACTAATCCATTTTTCATCAGCAGTTTTCCAACCTTGTAGTGCTCCTCGCAATAATCGTTTCTTTCTATAACAATGAAAGTTACTACTAGCAATGTCATTTAAACGTTGCATGCAATGTTAACCTTATTGGAATAAAGTTTATCAGAAGAATAAAGAAAACATTGAAAATAATATCAGGCCGCAGAGATAAATTTTCATTATTTTAGCTTATAATTTCATCATGCTTTTTCCTTTAATTGTTAATTTATCATTACTTGTTATCATGTTTGATCATGTTTAAGTTCAAATTCCAAAATTTTGAGCATATCAGCATCTACAACAAATTGAATAATTTTTGGCTTACATAGAATAATAGTTTACTCAGAAGGATAATACGTTCCCGTTGGTGGTGAGGTTGAATATTTTTAAAGTAATTTATTTATATCGATATCCTTTCAGCATACTTACAAATATGAAATTTATTACATACAATTAAGCAAAATTAAAATAACAAAGAAATAAAACCGCTGATCTTACAAGGAATCGTTCTTTTGAGGGGGCATATATTAGTTTTCATTGCTCATCAAATGTCTTCTTAGATGGCTTTTAAGTTGACTTATCGATGACAGTTCTCTTATATTATTTGGAATATCATCACAGGCCTTCATGCCTTAATGCCAGCATATTGAAGTCCTTTCTTGGAGAATTCAATTTTTACTTTTGGGATATACAGGTCTTTATCATTTCTAAAATTGTACCTAGATAAAGATTATTTAAATTAGAACATATTCCATCGGCGTTCATAGAATTGTTAAGACAAAGGGAGGTGATAGAGAAAAGGCAAGAATTACACGTCATTCTTGATATCATTCTGTTCCTGGCTTCACTAAGCAATGAATGTACTGAATCATTGCCAGAGGTAAAAGTTGTACACCGTAGGAACTTTTTGGAGCTAATTCTTATTCTGGTTAAGAATGACATGGTACTAGATCCACTGTCTTCTCATCTGGCAGTGAAAATGTAAAAATGGAGTGGGAAGGCTACTGTGTAATAGAGGTGTACATCGGAATCGGATTGGGTATTTACAATCCGATAATTAACCCATTTCAAAAATCCGATCCGATGCGATCCGAAATTCTCTGACCCGAATTCGATCTGAAATTTTCTGCCCCATTCCGATCCGACCCGATATTATCTGACCCGAATCCGATCTGATCCAAGCGTGATGGTGCTGTGTATGGGGTTGTTATGTAAATTATTGATAGGTGCACTATTCATGTCCTCAAGGGTTTAGTACTGGAAAATCTTTGTATAATGTTTAGCCCCTTGCTTAGCGATCTAAAGATTTCATATTTCTCGTACTGTAAGATGAGAGGCTAGACCTTGGTGTGTATTTTTCTACAGAGCAATTCGGGCAAAGCATGCGCGTCCTTTCATGATAGAGGTCCGATCCGAAAGTGGTACACATGTTTTGCTCTGATAGCTAGCTTACGTTTGATGAGATTTCACAGGAAAAGTGAGTTGTTGTCACTCAAGCAAATGTACTCATCGGTTACAAACTTCTCTGATCAGAATCCAGTCACGAATACTCATACTACAAAACAACTGCTTACCTGTTACTAATGTTTTGTCTTTGTAATGAATAATTGATGTATTCTATTTCAAACTTTGTAGTCGATATCCAATCCGAACCGATACGATTGTGAAACAACCTTTCCAATCCGATCCGATATAAAAATTTCCGTTCCGAAATCCGAACGAATCGGATCGGATTTGCACTCTACTGTGTAATTACCTACGCAGTGCAAAAGCAAAGTATTATTAATGAAAGTCCAATAGTGATGAATTGTTGTCTTCAAAATGCGATGAAAACGCTTTGAGGTATAACTTTCATTGTAATATTTCAATTGTAACGTCATTAGAGCAAAGGAATGAAGATGAAATGCATATAATATAAATATATCCTAAAAGCTCGCGCCTTTGATTTTGAAGACTATGCGAACGTAAGGGCTAATTTCTCGAGAAAGAAAAGTGCGCTACTACTTTCATAGCCTCGCGCGTGTCAACAAAGTGCGCACCTGGCAACAGCCAGTGGCAAACTGTCTACCATAACCACAGCCAGTGGCAACTAACAACCTGCTTTTCGGCAATCTTCCTGTTGCCTCGTTATGGTTTTTGGATACAAAAATCAAGGTCCAATATGTCTACTAGCAAACATGATTATTGATGTCAATGTGTACAGTAAAAAAGTAAAGGTAGGCCCCGTATACTTTCGTACTTAGGGGAGTGCCTGTTAGAGAGGACAATTATCCTGAGCCATTCGGCATTCGAGGTGGGGCGCCCAGTTCCTGTCCTTGCCGCCTTTATGTCCCCAGTGTTGTCACAGTGTACCCATTCGCTGCTGGGTGAACGCTGAGCGAGCTGCTGCCTATCCTCCTGCTGCGTATTCTCACTCATTAGCTATAGTCTTATTGGTATGAAATGCAGCATATTCAGTTGAGCTTGGCTATCTGTAACGTTAGCAGCAAGTGGTCATATTGCTGTACTTCAAAGAGAAGTCAAACACGATGACAGTTTTTTCATTTTTCTTGCTGAAGGCATACTTTTCTTTCTTTTGTCTGGAGTCAATATTTGTGCTGAGTCAATATTGTTTCAACAACATTTATATTATGTGAATGCTGACTTCAACACTTGGTGCTTTGACAGTTGATTAGGCATGTATACCTTCAGAATTTATCTGAATATTTGTTAACATAACCTGGCCCAACAACTAGAAGCTGGCATCTGGATTTATAAGACATTTTAATCTAAATCGTTATCTCTCAACTTCTTTCTACCCTTGGACATGTCCTCTCTTCTTTTATGAGGGACACTTTCTAAACTAATCGTAAAGCATTTCAATTTAAATCAGTATATCTAAACCTCTTTTTACCCATGGGCATTTTCTCTCTTCTCTTTTGGTGGACCCCTCCTTATCTATTGGAAAAAATGCAAGCTTATTACTTTGAATGAAAAATTAATGGGATTTTATTCAAAAAGAAATAGATATTATGTTTTCTTTTGAATGAGAATGTTAAATATAAGTAAATTGATATACAATCAAGTTTGATGGAAGACTTTTGCAGTTTATTGAGAGATCCATTATCCATTATAATCAATTTTGGAATAAATATTGGATTTGAAAAAGGTAACTTTGTACCACTTGATGCCTTGACTTGATGCTGTGCAGGGAGTTTTAGCAACAGATTCTGCTTTGAAATGGAATTGGCTTGTGGACCACCATAATATCTCTGTAGACCTCCAAGCTTCTAAATTTTGCCTGTACCTAATTACTATGTGGATACCTGTTAAGAATGATGGAACAACACTGTGGCAAGGAGCAAAAAGAGTACCAACTACTTCAAACATGCAAAATGAGTTGAGAAATCGTGAACTCCCAGTGCACCTCTTTGATAGTTTCTTTATCATTCCTTTGATCTCTATGTTATATATTTCATAGTCATAAAAATAGTTGCCTGTTCTAATTACGCATTGCTAATTTCGATAGCTTATGTAATCTCCTTTGTATTCAAGTAGTGTTTGGAAAGGAAGCTATTGAATTTCAAAAAGGGTACTTTTACTCCCCTCTGCTCCCCAAAATGAAAGACAGGGGGATGCTTGCCCCCTTTCTCCTCCTCTCTGGCCTCTCTGTTGAGAAGCAGTGATCTAAATGATGTACTTGAGGTTTTGATGAGTTGGTATAATTTTCAGTTGAAAAATTCAGTTTGGATGAAGATTTAAGTCATGAGAATTTTGCTGCAACAAATTGATAATCCTTAACTTCCAGGAGCAAGTTGTATTTGCATCATAGAAAAACATTTTTTTTGAAAGAATGTATGAAGTAGATATTTTCTAAATTTGACAAGTAAATAGTTAGTCCTTTAAGTGCCAAATAATCAAGGTGTAAAAGGACCACACTCACTTTGGATGCCTTTCATATGGCAACATCCTTGGAAAAAACTGCCAGCATGTCTCAGATAACTGGGACTCCCACTAAGCAGCAACTTAGCTCCACTTACCTGGGACTGAGGCCAAATTCTACTTTCAACTTATTCCATTAAATCAAGTGCTAATTTGTTGAAGTTTGAGTCCCTATATGGTACTGAATGATTTCATAGAACACAATATAGTAATGGGAAAATGCTTTTTGCAGACAGATGCCTATATGAAAATTATAGGTGGGCATGCCAAGATGAACATAAACACATTGTTTTACAAGAAAAAGGTTTATCAGTAATAATGCTCAAATAGTCAAGATCTTTAGAAAATCTTTAAAAAATCACAAGGCTCAATTTCTGAAGTTTAGATTTGATAATACGCCATTAAATTCAAAATCTTAAAGATAGAATTCAAATTTAATTATACAAGACTAAAAGGAAGGGTAGCCCATTTTAGCCAGTTTATTTCAATTAAAATTTAAAAATAGAGGCTCAGGCAAGAAAGTGGTTTTCTTGTACTAGTTATGAGGTTACATGTAAACACTTACATGTTCTTCCCCTTAAGTTCTGCTTTATAAAGACACCGGCTAACTGGAACTGATTTTGGATTCCCCTTCAGAGTCTTAGATATTTGGAGTATGGTTTAGTTCTCAATTTCATTTGAACACTTATATTTATTAGATGTTGAGCTCATTGCAGAGTTCTGTTCTCAAAAATATTTATATTAAGTTCTGCTAATTTTTGCTAATTTTCTACCTCCTTTTTATCAATTAATTTATTTTAGTACACACAGATCTTTCGAGCATGCCAAGAAAAAGACGAGCACGTTTTGATAATAGAAGGGAAAGAGAACAAGAACGCAAACGTAGGAGAGAAAAACGGTAAGTGGAATATTTATCAGTAGAAGAGAATCCTGACCAGCCAGAGCCATTGCTGTATTTCATGGTCTTGCCGATTTCCAGAGCATTCCAATCACTGAAGCAATTGTATACTCCTCTATGATAAAGACTAGTAGTTTGTAGAAGGTCCGCTAAATGCAGGCTTACCTTCCTCTGACACTTGATATGAGATCTGCAGATTTGCTTTCTAGAAAAATTATCTGCAGACCTTCTCTCAAAAAGAAGACAAAGGCAATTCTGAAGGTTTCTTAAATCCACTATGCGTATACATCGTGTGATATGTCACGCCTAGACTTTTGTAATAGGCTGATCTGGGTATCTTTAATACTCCCATGCTGGGTATTTCATTGTGGGATTTTGTTTCGCCGCAGAAAATTAGAGCTAGAGCTGAAAAGAGCACAATTAGAAGCAAGTGTAGAACGTGAAAAAGAATTAGAGGCAGAGGTAAGTTTTTAAATTATTCTTTATCATAATTGATGGTCTTCTAGGATAGTTAGTTGAGTATTTGTGTAGAATTATGCAGTACCATATAATTTATTGACAGATATTCAGTTAACTAATCTATAGTACCATGTAATTTGAGAATTGGATGCAAAAGAATGCATCATACTTAGCACCAATCGCATGCACGTTGTGTCGCATCAGTTCCCGAATACACCACACTGCAAGACGGATTGACAGGAGGAATACCACATGGGAAGTGATCTAGCACATCTCTCCTGCAGCCAACAAAAGCAATGAACAATACAGACTAACAGCGTAACAATAAACTATACAGATTGACAATCCAACAATAAACAATACAGATTGACAATGTAATAATGAACAATACAGACTGACAATGCAACAATGAACAATGCAAACTGAAAAGGCAACGATGAACAATACAAATTGACAATGCAGGAATAAAAATTATCTAACGAAATACCGTTTTATTCCAATAGGGATTTTGCATCCACAATAAACATATTTAAAAGAAATTTCCTTTAAACGTCTCCAGTAATGTTGAATTGATTATATAAATGGTGGATAAGTTCTTTATCCCTGTTAGAATAAAACCTGTACCGAAAAATAAACCAGAAAATAAAATTAGATTTAGTAGAAACAGACGTTCGTATTCGGCTTGTTCAATAGAATATGTACGGTATACAATACATAAACCTCGTGCAATCCTCGGTATCTTTACTTACCTCTTGTTACTAATAGCTGTAGACATGCGTCCATGTCCATGCTCCTGTGTCTGTTACATGGCCCTGCTAATCACCAAATTGAATTTCCTTTCTATAGAAAAGAAAGAAAGAAGACAGTGAAGCTGCTGCAAGACTAGAGGTGTACTCGATATCTACTTTTAATTCCTTGCATATATTTGCATTAGCTTACAGATAATTATGGGTTTGCTTACTGGATGTTAAGTATACGACAAGTATTTTAGGGCTACTTCGGATACACTTGTGCACTTTTGAATTAGTTGATTGTCCACGAGATTACTATAGAACTTGCTTATTTCTACCCATTTCAACAACCACGAAGCCAGGGGTTGTGATAGGGGCAGTGCCCCCGCCCTTTTCCGCCTATAACTTTGAATCTTTATCAGGTGGTATCTTGTTTTTGTCTCTTCTCAGATTATAGATTGAAGCTTTCTAGTAATGTTTGCAAAGGGGCGTTCTCTAGCAATGTAGGGAATGTAATTGTGAAAATTCTTTCTGGGGTGCAAACCCCCAGACCCTTTTGCTGTCTTAATGGCAATTTAGAAAGACATTGATCACATTATAGCCAACGTAGAAGGCATTATGATCAAAACAATTCTGATCGGAGCCCTTTAAACTTCTTCCTTTCTCTGTTCGTTCAAGAAATCAAGTCTAGAACATGAAAAAGAATTAGAAGCAGAAGTAAGTATGCAAATAAATCTTTATTATAAGTAATGCTATTGTTGTTATTGTTTACTTTATTTTGAGTAGGCTGTTATACCTAGCTTATTTAGCTAATTTAGGCCTACTATGCATCCCGCATCCTGGCATGGGACCCCTAGTTTAACGTCCCTTCCGAAGGACGGCGAGTGAGCTGTGTTGGTGGCTCATCTGGAGGTCGCCCATTAAGTTTCTGACCGTACACAGCCATGCTTAACTTCAGTTAAGCTAATGGAATTGGCTAGGCCGCTTGGTCACTCACCCCGCAACCTCTTCTAGACTAGTTAGATAAAATACTATGCAATTTAAGAATTGGATGCAGAGGAATGCATCATGCTCAGCATCCATGCCATGCACATTGTGTCACATCCGTGTAGCTAGTACTATCGTAATTTGTGATTTGTCAAAAGTAGCCACTTTTACTGTTCTTCTTTTTATACTTTTTGCGTACCGTAAACGGTTTCGTAATTCCCTCACGTGTTTATTTAATACATTTTCAGCTCCATTTGACTTGTTTTGAGGGTGTTTATTGGAGACAGGCGTTTTTCATACTGTATACTAAGGAGTAATTAGTGGCGTTGCATGACCTTTTTTGTAAGGGGGTTGTAAAGCAATAATTTACCGACAGAAATTGATAAAGCTTTGAATTTACCGACAGGGATGTGACTTACTGACGGAGACGTTAATTTGTAAGAGTTCCTTATTTTTACGGGGTGCATTAATTAGCTGCTTGTATCTTTATTTTTCCTCTTAAGCTGTAGACGTGCGTCCATGTCCATGCTCCTGTGTCTGTTACGTGGCCCTGCTAATCACCTAATTGAATATCCTTTCTATAGAAAAGAAAGCAAGAAGAAAATGAAGCTGCTGCAAGACTACAGGTATACTCGATATGTACTTTTAATTCCTTGCATATATTTGCATTAGCTTGTAGATAGTTTTGGGTTTGCTTACTGGATGTTAAGTATACGACAGCTATTGTAGGACCACTTGGGGTATACTTTTACGTTTTAGAATTAGTTGATTATATAAGAGATTAATATAGAATTTGTTTTTTCTACCCATTTCAACAACCACGAAGCCAGGGAGTGGCATAAGGGGCAGTGCCCCGCCCTTGCCCGCCTGCAACTTTGAATCTCGATCAGTTGGTATCTTATTATTGTCTTTTATATGTCAAAGATTATGGATTGAAGCTTTCTAGTAATGTTTGCAAAAGAGCGTTCTCCGGCAATGTAGGGAATGTAATTGTGAAAATTCCTTCTGGGGTGCAAGCCCCCAAATCTCTTTGCTGTCTTCATGGAACCAACGTTGAAGGCATGATGATCAAAACAATTCTGATCGGAGCCCCTTAAACTTCTTCCTTTCTCTGTGCGTCCAATAAACACACTCTTTATATTTAGGTATGGCTGCCACACCTATTCTGACTGGTTGTACCTTTTTTTTAGAAGTTGGCTTAGCGATTGCATTGCAACTCTTGTTTTGTCGCATTTTGTGGCATGTTGCGAGATACAAGCAGCTAATTTCGGGATTTTTTGTTCTCTTGCAAACAGGATGCTAATATTTTTGGGCTTCGTCAAAATGTGCTGATATTTTTTGGTCACATATGAATTTTGTTGGACTGAGGTCCCCGTATGCTATAACACTGAGTGCCCCCCACAGCGTACAGTTTCTGAAGTATTAAAGTTATTACTCAGATTGCACCAAATGTAAATTCTATTTCACAGAATGATTAAAAAGCCCCCTTGCTTTTGTACTTAACGTGCAAAATCACTAAAGTACTTCATGTACGTTCTCATTGACCTCACCTTAGGACACCGGCGATATCATTTAACCGATGTGCCGCCCCAGCCAAACTCCCAACCTGATAGTGTCTTCGGATTAAATTATCCCAAAACAGCCTTTTCCGGGCATCTAGAGATCTTAAATTTCAAGATTTTCCTCCAGGCTCAACCATGGTGGGCTCTCGCGTAGATAATGTGTGAGAGAATGTTTACTCTCGGGTACCCAAAAGTAAGGGGAGTATAATTAGGAGGGGTTGATATTTTGTTATTTGTGGGTGTTTATAAATGGAAATTGGTATGGTTTCTCCATAATCAATGTAGTATGGAGGGTTGTTAATAGATAGAGGGAGGGGGTAAATTTCAATCAACAGTATGGAAGCCTAATCAATCCAAGATCATGGCAAAATTAGTTAATGCCACAAAGTGAAATAGATTAACAGTTATTAATCTTCCAGCAATTACTAAAAGACAATTCATCGTCAATAACATCTACTTTTTGAACGTCTCCATAAGTATGCACTTGTATTTGCTACTACCTTTTATGGTTTGTTTTGATGTCCTTCCTTGTTAGTCTTGTTCAGAAAGCCACTGTATTTCATTTACCCTTTTAGATTTTAGATCTTTGAATGCTTTAGTTGGGGTGGAATGTCATTAACTTTGCGGAGGTAGATTTCCAACAAAATTCTTTAGCTAAGGGGGTGTTAATAAATAGAAATGGGCGGGAAATATTCAAAAATTTGCAATCGGGAAACCGCTTCTATTGGGTTTCGGATGTAAGAGCAATGCATCGCATGTTTTAGACAATTACGATTGGATCAAAGCCCTTTATAGTTTCCCAGTATTTTGTAGACTATAAATTTCAAGTGTCCACTGTGTTTGCTGGTATGTGAATGCCCTACACGAGATTCAACAATCAAAATGAGTAAGTGAAAGAATTTTTTCAAAGGTTTTTGCAAAGAAAAAAGAAGGTTATAGAAGCTTGCCACGACGTAAGAAAGACGACAAAAAATGGGAGCTTAAACTCGAACAACGGTAAGTAGAAGATCAAGTAGCGCAATAGTTATGATCTTCCTGTTGTTGTAACACCTAATGATCTTTGCAAAACTGTAGCCAGAACACAGAATAGTCACTATTGATTATTCTGTGGCCAGAACATGCAGTTGCCAATGATCGCAAATTGCTCTTCTGTCAGCATAATGTTCTAGGAATTCATAGGCCCGCCAGATATGCGCCTAGGAACTTTTCTTTGGTAGGGGGTGTTTTGCCAAATTTGAGCAACTGGATTTTTTGAAAAATTACATCACAGACAACAGTATGGTCAATGGGATGCTAAATCTCTTTCAGCATGACCATCTTTCTTACAGTTTTGCACATGTTAGGATTGTCATGCCCCCATAAGCAAAACATTAAACCCTGTGAATCTCTGGCTTTTCACACTCTCCCCCATGCAAAGAGATCTGAAATTTAGCTTTGGAAGCGCAGATTTAAAGTCAAGGTCTTTAACTTTTTTAAGGCTACATTGAAGATCATATTTTTGAGAAAGATGGGGAATTCTTCTTCTGGTATGTAGCCCCTAAACAAAATTAGTTATGGTGGCTTCAAGCTGTAGATTTTTGTCTATAGATTCGGAAAGTCATCGACAAAACGAAGAATGTCGACAAGTGCAAACAATGACTCCGCGTTCGAAGAAAGTCGATGACTGACTTGTCGATGAAGTAGAACATGTTCTA
>OLMO02000275.1:3328435-3377666 GCA_900291935.2 Cassiopea xamachana
ATCATCATCATCATCATCATAATCATCATCATCATCATCATCATAATCATCATAATCATCATCATCATCATCATCATCATAATCATCATTATCATGATCATCATCATCATCATCATCATAATCATCATCATCATAATCATCATCATCATCATCATCATCATCATAATCATCATTATCATGATCATCTTGTTCCCATGGCCCCCCCCGAAGTGAACGTATGGCTAACCCTGAGGTTAGGAATTCAAATTCCTAACCCTACTAAATTCCTAATTGAGTGTCTTTTCTGTAGAGACTAAAGCTAGCACAAGATAAAGCTAAAGCAAAAACACAGGTATGCTCCATAAGCACTTACTATGTGAGAGATTGGGGGGCTCTAACCACCCCTGGACAATGCTACGAGGGGGCTGAGCCCGCTGAAAAATCACAGAAACCCAAGAACTGATACTGTATTGATAACTATACTGATACTACATTGAAACTTCTGCTGTGATCCATAATGTAGATTCCTATATATCTTTTCTGTTTGTTTGGATAGCTTTTTCCTATGTCATCTTCTATAAAAGGTATTGTATTATATATAGTTACAAAAGGTATTATATTACATTATAAGTAGTAGTCAATTTTCTCAACTTTCTAATTTGACCCCCTCCCCTGAGAAAATCAGAAGTCGACGCCTTTGGTATGTTTGATATGAAGTTTAAAGTTTATTCTTTGCTTATGTCTGCATCAGATTATAGCTGATTTTGGGTTTACTTATGGAAACTCAGCTACGCTAGTGGTGTAAAAGAGGTAGCGCAGCCCCCCTAGCTGTGACCTGAGGGGGCTCAGCCCCCCTAGCTCTGTAACTTTTTTCGAAGTAGAGGCATTGAAGAATCAATATTCTCCTGTAAAAGCTATTTTAGATTCAAATAGCTGTCGAGAAATTGTTAGGTCACAAGATATAGGATATTAAAAATACGTTGTTTTTTGGATGACATTATCATTTTCTTATATAACTGCGTAAATCATTTTCAGAGTTTCTTATAAAGATATATGCAAAAAGAGCCCCCCTAGCTATCGATTTACTTCTACACCACTGGCCACAACTAATGTTAGACATACTCCTGCCTTTTTGAGTCAGTTTACAATCAATCAGATTTGTGTGGAACTTCAGTTATTTTGCTCTCTATGACACTTTTCGATATATAGGCATCTAAGTTACGTTCTGCAGCAAGGCCGTACCATAGTCACCCGTTCGCTAGGTTAATTTTCCCATGATGCTGTCATTTCAACTATCCCAACGCTGAAAATCTTGTGTAGTGTCAAAACGCTATAATATAAAGGTGCTCAAAATATAAGATATTGCTAATACTAAGTCAATAGTTGATATATTTGCGTTATGTAGGACACAAGTGTTTTTGATAGACTGAAAATATTTTTGTAGCTGCAACCACAAGCTGTTCCTGTCACAAAAGTTGTGTCATCAAAGACAAATGTAAGTACCCCACAAGTAGTATTGACAGGATGGGGAAAGTCAAATGGGGATTAAATATGATATTAAAGTGCTTGAAATATTGGATATTGTTTATATGCTTTCGATGGTTGGTATAATGGCGTGATTCAAAGCATATGCATTTTCATTATTAAGAGACTCAAAATATTGGAAAATTTTGTGGTCGCAACCACAAGCTGTTCCTGACGCTATAGTTGTGTTATCAAAGAGAAGTTTAAGTACCCCACAAGTACTATCGACAGGATGGTAATACAAAATGATATTAAGGTGCTTGAAATACGAGATGTTAATATTCTATCAATAGTTGATAAAATTGTGTTATGTACGACATAGGAATTTTCCGGAGACTCAAAATATGAGAATTTTTGTTGTAGTCACAGACTCAAGCTGTTCCTGCCACTAAAGCTGTGTCATCAAAGAGAACTGTAAGTACCCCACAAGTACGTAGTATTGACAGTATGAGAATACAAAATTGGGATTAGATATGATATTAATGTGCTTGAAATACGAGATGTTGTTAATATTCTAGCAATAGTTGATATAATTGCGTTATGTACGACATAGGAATTTTCCAGAGACTCAAAATATGAGACATTTTGTTTTAGTCACAAACTCAAGCTGTTCCTGCCACTAAAGCTGTGTCATCAAAGAGAACTGTAAGTACCCCACATGTACGTAGTATCAACAGGATGGTAATACAAAATGGGGATTAGATATGATATTAAGGTGCTTGAAATACGAGATGTTGTTAATATTCTATCAATAGTTGATATAATTGCGTTATGTACGACAAAGGAATTTTCCAGAGACTCAAAATATGAGACATTTTGTTTTAGCCACAGACTCAAGCTGTCCCTGCCACTATAGCTGTGACATCAAAGAGAACTGTAAGTACCCCACAAGTACGTAGTATCAACAGGATGGTAATACAAAATTGGGATTAGATATGATATTAAGGTGCTTGAAATACGAGATGTTAGTATTTATCAATAGTTGATATAATTGCGTTATGTATGACATAGGAATTTTCCAGAGACTCAAAATATGAGAATTTTCGTTGTAGTCACAGACTCAAGCTGTTCCTGCCACTAAGGCTGTTTCATCAAAGAGAACTGTAAGTACCCCACAAGTACGTAGTATCAACAGGATGGTAATACAAAATGGGGATTAGGTATGATATTAAGGTGCTTGAAATACGAGATGTTGTTAATATTCTATCAATAGTTGATATAATTGCGTTATGTACGACATAGGAATTTTCCAGTGACTCAAAATATGAGACATTTTGTTGTAGTCACAGACTCAAGCTGCTCCTGCCACTATAGCTGTGTCATCAAAGAGAACTGTAAGTACCCCACAAGTACGTAGTATCAACAGGATGGTAATACAAAATGGGGATTAGATATGATATTAAGGTGCTTGAAATACGAGATGTTGTTTATATTCTATCAAGAGACTCAAAATATGAGAATTTTTGTTGTAGTCACAGACTCAAGCTGTTCCTGTCACTAGAGCTGTGTCATCAAAGAGAACTGTAAGTACCCCACAAGTACTTAGTATCAACAGGATGAGATACAAAATGAGAATCAGATATTATATTAAGGTGCTTGCGGGGATGGTGCTACCGGGGGTTGCTTGGGAGCGCTTGAGCCCCTCAGAAAATTTTGTTTAATTTTTTTAATTTCCAAGTACTGTCGGCACTTCCACGATCTGTTCTTCTTTTTTAAGCCAACTTGAAGAACGTGGTTTTCTAAAATGTCTCACTTCGTTCACTGTCGGCACTTTGGTAGTGTTAGCCCCCGAAGCATTTCTTCCCCTGCATCACCTATGGGTGCTTGAAATACTAGATCTTAATACACGTGTTTTTATAAGCAAGTTTTTTTCACATAGTACTGAATTTTTCCACAATTCCAGTATCAAAACTTTCTTAAGACTTTCTTAGCACACATTTTGAATTCCAATATTTTGCTTATGCACATAAATGGAAAGTGGAAAATCTCCATGTACTCTTGAAATGATGACAAATCTTTGTAGCTAACAGAAGTGAAACTGTTAAGGGGTAGCCAACATGACAAACATGACATTTTGTACACAGATACATTGAATTTTAAATGCATAGACACTGTAAAACTTCCTTATGTCTCAAAAATCCAGTACTGAACTGTCTTAACTTTTTGAGCAGCTGAGTACTACTTTCTTATAAACCACTTTCTTATAAGAAAAGCATGTACAGTAGTATGTAGCATTGAAGTGGATGTGGGCACAATCTCAGGTGTACACATTAGGGGTGTCACTATTTGATATAATTGCGTTATATAAGATACAAGTATTTTTGAGAGACTCAAAATACTGGAAATTTTTTATAGTCAAAACCTCCAGCTGTTCCTGCCAGTACAGCGGCGTCATCAAAAACAAATGTAAATACCCCACAAGTAGCATCAGCAGGATGGAAAAATCACATGGGACTGGCAATGATGCCCAGTCTTTCAAACGGATTCCTTGCACCCTACGGATTTGTCATCCAAGATCCAAGAGTAGGTGCCACTGAAGATATGATGATACCTTGTTTGCCAGCATTAGCTCCAATTGCTACACCTGTTCCTTTTGGTATTTCCTTTTTGCATCCGATTCCTACGTCAGCTCAACCAAAGGAAACACTCCACCCCTCAGCAGCAAGAGAAACAGTAGCAAGAGCGCCATTGCAAAAGAAGCCATCATCAAAAACTACTAATCGACAATCGGTTCATTCAGTTGCTGTTCAACCGCGTGTAATTATGATGTTTTACTTCTCACTTAGTCTCTTTATAAGGCCGATAGTCTCCAAAATCGGATCCTCAACAGCCTGTGGTAAACACTGGAAATTTTGGGAGGGGGCGAAAGTCGATTTAATATTTTCACTTCTTGCTACCTTTTTTATTTATCATTGTAAAAATGCTTGAAATCTAAAATTATTGGGAGTGCGTACGACCCTATCTCCTCAGAAGTGTCCTCCACTGCCACTTGCCATCCAGCGCCATTTCTGTGAACGTATCAACATGTGGTCAGAGTGTCTGGAATGATCTAAACTTTCTCTAGTAATAAGCTGCAACTGTTTAGCATTAGTTACGCACGACTTTAGCGCATAATTGTTTTGTTATTTGTTGGTCATCACACGAGATCAAAACCTTTATTTTTATGAAGTGCGCAGGTAGTTTAGTGGCATAGGAGGCTCTTCCCTGAAATATTCCAGAGGTTTGTTGTAGAGGAGCCGCACAAATGTAATTTTAAAGTAGGAGAAGGTAGTCCGTGCACGGAGACACGTGTGATTGCACGCACGCGTGTCCACACACGTGCAAAATCGCCAAAGATCCGTGCCAACATCACTATCAACCGTGCTGTCGCACATGCTAAATGGGAACTTTATTGCCGCAACTGCAACACTGGTGACTGTCACCTTTTGCTTTCATAACTTTTCTTTATCATGTTTTATCCTAAATTAGACATTTGATATGCTTGAGCAACAAGAAACTCTGTTTTTCGGATTCAAAAATCTTGGCGCGCACGTGTAATTCAAAATAATCAAAAGCAATCGCTCATGTAGACGAGCGCGCACGTGTGAATCGACGCTCTTGCAACAATTTCTCCTGGCATGGACTAAGAAGGTATCCTTTGAAAATTTATTACCTTATGTTTGTTGTAAAGTAAACAAGGAGTTGGCTTGTTGATCGTTATATTGATCGCTTTGTCTAATGACAGGATTTGGTTACATCTATTGCAACAACAAAAACAGTGGCATCAGGACAAGATTCTCACATGGCTAGCAGAGAGATTTCAACGCAAAGTAAATCAAATAATCCTTCCAGCCTTAAGGAGGGAGAGCCTAGCTTTTCAATCATTAGCAGGTACAGCTACCCAGTGTCAGCAATAATTTATACAGTATTTCTTGTGTCAATTTGCATGTGTAAACAAACCTCACTTGTGCTGGATACATCGCTACGATGGCTGGACCCTGATCGTAGTTCATTCGAGTCCTCCTTCTCTGTTTTAATATTACATCCAGTTGCTTACTTTTTAGTTGTTTGCACCATCAACTGTACATTTAGTTCTTCTGTACCTATGGTGGGGCTGGTGATTCGAAATGTTTGTTATGGTGTGTCTTTGTATTGTAACTTTCGTCATCTATGTATTGGCACTATTTGGAACTGCTATCATTGATATTGGCACAGGAAATCATCTATGTTTTTCTTTGTTCTACTAGTTTTGAGATCTACTATAGAATTGCAACTCACTGCCAAAATTTTATTTTGGAGCCGTAATTAACATTGGTTTTCCTAGAAACGTAGATATTCATTTTTATGACGTTTCATGATAAAGTAAATAATTTTTGTTGATAATTGCAGTTCGTGATTTGTTTAATCATGTTAAAATCTTGCCTTTAGTCAAGAATGCATTCTGGGATCCAAAGAAAAGATGATTGAAATAGGAGATGATGAGAATGATGATTCTGATGTAGAAGTAGTTGAAAGGAAAAGGCAGAAATTAGAGGAGAAAAATAGTGGAAATTCCAAGCAATCATCAGGTACAAAGCAGGACACTAAAAAACCAGATTTGAAAGAGGCCGCTATCAAATCAGATTTAACAAAGGACACTACAAAGTCAGGTCTGAAAGGGAACACTACAAAGTCAGGTCTGAAAAAGAACACTACAAAATCAGGTCTGAAAAAGAACACTACAAAATCAGGTCTGAAAGAGAACACTACTAAATCAGGTCTGAAAGAGAACACCACAAAATCAGATTTAAAACAGGACATTACAAAATCAGACTTGAAAGTAGACACTGCAAGATCACATTTAAGAGGCGACACATCAAAATCAGATTCGAAAGAGAAAACTACAGAATCAGACTTAACAGAGGACACTAAAAACCCAGATTTAAAAGAGGACGCTACAAAATCGGATTTGAAAGAGGACACTAAAAACTCAGATTCGAAAGAGGAGACTAAGAATTCAGATTTAAAAGAGGACATTACAAATTTAAAGGGAACATCAATAAACAAGGGGGAAAATGAGGAAATGCCAAGAACAGTGAACGATCGAGGTAATGACCTTGCACAGGATGTATGGAAAATACCAGAGGGAAAATTGAGAGCCATGGTTGTTGAAAAATGCGAACAGTTGAGAGACCTTCGAAGAAGTATATATCAGCTGTTAGATGTTCTTGTTCCAGAATTAGCTGCAAGCCAACCAGAGATAATGTCTCTTGATGACGATACGGTTGATGTTTTACTACAGGATGTTTTGGATGCAAACAGAAGATCAGAATATGAATGAAAAAGTGGAGCTTATTGTGTTTATATTCTGGCATTGAGATTTTCACCACTGATGTTCACCCCGGTATGAATAAAGTCGTGGATGTGAGCTTATTATTATTACATGTGACACTTGTTGCCCCTGGAAACTGGAAATATTGCTTTTTTCACGTGTCGTTGTATGTCAGTGATGCATCTCTCAACTACCACCTTGTTATTGGATTTTTCAAAGGGTGGCACCTTGTACCCAGAGCGTGGCTATGATGTTGGGAAAGAGCGAACCATTAACTTTCGTACAGTTTCCATATCAGCCGATGAGGCTCGACGGTTCTGACCTTGAAGGATGGACTATAATGGTTATTGCCATTGTGATACACTTGTTTTGAGATTTCAAATGGTGTCAACGAAAATCTGCATGCAAAGAGAATGAATAGACGAAACAAAACAAACCATATATGTGTATATATATATATTTCTTTTTTATTACCATTATACTCCTTCAGTTATAAAAAAGAAAAATTTATAGAAATGTTTTACATAAATAAAGCTATTTACATACAAGACAAATACTAAACTCTAAACTGTTCTACCAGGGGGTCATGTTTAGGGATCGCTTGATTCTATATTGATTTTACATTTTACGTTATAGGCCCAAGAGGTAGGTTTTCATTTTTGTTTGAAAATTCGAGTAGAATCCATATTTCTTATGTTATTTGGACTCTTATTCCAGACCTTTGCATCGACGCATAAAAATCTCTTTTTTGAGATCTCCAACCGTGGCCTAGATATTTGCAGATCGTTGATTCTACGAGTTTCGTGTTTTTTTAGATCTGAGTTCTATTCAGTTTTGTACTGCATAAGGTAGAAGATGCTAGTCAACCAGAGGAGGGCTCTCATTATGTATTCAATTTGAATCAGTTTATTTTTGTTAGTCTATAAAACAACGAACACATTGCATACGCATTTTTTATAAGAAAATTAACATTTTCCCTGAGCCTTAATTTTCTTAACTTTTCCCGAAATTGAGCCTGAGATTTTTTTAATTTTCTTAATTGCTGAAATAAACTCGCTAAAAGGGATTAGATAATTTGTGTTTATTGTGTATACTCGAATTTGAATTCTATCTTTAATATTTCGAATGTAATAATGATGTAATGTTGATTTCTGGCCTGCAAAAAACTCAATTTTGGAAATTGAGCCTTTTTCTAAATTGTTTCGGTATTGATGTGAAGGTGAATATATTTCTTGCCTCCTGGTTCATAGTAAGGGTTTTTTGCTCCCTGGGGTATCTTCTTTGTAGTGTAGTCAAGAATTTTGTAGGTAATTTGCTTGTGTACAAATTTTATTTGAATAAAAAAATTCTCATTTCATTTCATTTTTGCTTGTTTGCAGATGGAAACTTCTCAGATTATGAATCTGTTTTGCAAGGAGGCCATGTTGAAAAATAATTTACAATATATACAAGGCTTTTAACTGATAATTACAAAAACACCAGATAGAATTAACCCATAACTTTAAAGAAACTATATGAATCAACTAGGTGGAACTATGCAAGCATGGTCTAAAGTTTCACTTTACGTTTAAAGTGATTAGATGTATTAGATGTTAGATGTTGGTATGTTAGTATGTTAGATGTCCACAGGATTGGATGTTCAACAGTCTTGGATGTATTAGATGTTAGATGTTGGTATGCTAGTATGTTATATGTCCACAGTATTAGATGTTCAACAGTCTTGGATGTATTAGATGTTAGATGTTGGTATGTTAGTATGTTATATGTGCACAGGATTGGATGTTCAACAGTTATTCGTTGGGTTCGGAGCCCCTTAGATTTTTTCTTCTTAAGCTTTAGTATCAGATTTTATAGAAAAAAGAGCAAATGAACTAAGGCCTTATAAGTTATGACAACAAGACACAATCTGGATGCATGATTTCTTTTTTCTGGTATAGTATAGTGGATTCCTAAAAGGGTCACTCTCTATCTCTTCAGCTAAGGATATAAATTAGGTGAAATCAGCAGAGAACTGATGAAAACAATATGTATTTGAAGCTAACAACAAAATTTGTAAATACTATTCTGTAAATGGTGAATGTTAAATAATTTACAGATTTGTGTTTGATTGAGATTTTTTACGAAACTACATCAGCCATGCATTTTGTCATATACGTCTCGAGACACTTTGTCATATATTTCCAGATAATTAAGTTAAATTGGTCAAGTTGCTTTGAAACTTCATCTATTGGCATAGCCAAATCCTAAGCCGTAAATGATTGACTCTTAGCAACTCACTGATATCTCAAGAAGTAAAATATAGCCGGGATGATGTAATTTGTTCAATGTCACTTACGTCACGCAACTTTAAAACCTTCTGCTAAAAATAGGTTTTACTGGACGAAGCGTTACTTTGCTTTGTATTCTTTTTCACTCTGTACATTCAATTTCATAACAAACATGATTTCTAGAGCTCGTTTTCAGGTGTTTTCATTAGCATTTTTGCCTTTTTACCTCAATTTTTTTCTTTGGTTCTGACGTACGCACGTCACAGCCCAAAAGCTGGATGTTCCCAGTCAATAAAAATTCCCATCATGCCTCTGCCAGTCACCCATTCACAGCATTCTAATGTAAGCTACCCACGACTGTTTTCCCTGCTTGTCCGTTATGCCCTACTTCTGCAATCTGTAGGGCAGTGCATGTCTTGTAATAATATGTATAGGGCTCGTGCTACTCCTTACACTCCACAGAAGCTCCTTGGATTAACTTATGTTTTTAAGGGCGCTTAAAAGCTCCTAAAATTCGTGCATGTTAGAAAAAATCCTTCCTTACTTCTAATCAATTCTTTACCTTGGAAATGATTCACTTTTTGTCATGGAAACACTCGAAAATACTCCTAAAAACAACTTAAAGGTCCTTATATTTTATCCACTCACCGTAACTCGAACCCAGTATGCATTTCCCTCTCGTCCGTTTCAATCCTCCTCTGCGCATGCGTAGAAGCTAAATCGCACACAGTAGCAACCATTACTGGCAGCCATTGATCACAGACCATAACTTAGTAAAACACTTAAAATTCTACACAGACAATGTCGTTTTTATTTAGGTATCAATGGGAAAATGAATTCCAGTGGAAAGCAAGAAATATATTTATCAAAACCCACGAAGATAAATTTGACGATAAAAGACTTGCCTCATTGTCAAACGCATGGGCAAATTGGAGATTCCATGGCTGTATATATTGTAGCGCTGTGCAGTCAATGCTCTCTGAGCTTGATGGGCAATTGCCGGACGAGCTCCATATGGCAATGAAGGAAATACCAGCTCATAGACATTTGAATGAGGTAAAGTTTCAAAAATCATCTCAAACACATGGTGTCCCTAGCAGTCAAAGAAAGGAACTGGTTGTTGGTCTGAAAATCTTTTTACCACATGATGAGGCATCCTCAAATCCTATCAGTATTTTAGTGGAGAGCGCTCAGAAGTCAAAAAAGGAACTTGAATTCAAGGAATTAGGATTTAAGAAATACAGCTCTCAAGAAATTGTGTGTGAGATGGCTGTTGTTATAGAGGGAAAGGTTATTGCTACAGGGACTGCTGTTAGTAAGAAGGGGTCGAAAAGGGACTGTGCTGAAAAGGCACTTGAGATATTGAAAAGCTTGCAACCAGTTCATGTCATAAATCCACCAAACCATGATATTCTTGAAAGTGTAGAAAAGGGTGATTTGGTCAAAGCTGCTTTTCAAAATGCAAATAAAATAGACCAGAGTAATGTTGGGAATATTATGCTGAGAAAAATGGGCTGGAATGGAGAGGGTGGACTAGCAACCCATGGGATATCAGAACCAGTATTTATTTCAAGCTCATTTGGTAGACAAGGTTTAGGACACAGTGACAGCTCTGTTACAATAGATAAATGTTCTGTTGAAGAAAAGCTGGTAACATTCTTGTGCCATAGTTCAGAACATGAAATGAAATTTTCCAACTCACTTTCAAAAGAGGAACGAGCACTTGTTCATTCATTATGTAAAAAGTATGGTTTAAAACATAAATCATTTGGTAAAGGAGAAAGCAGATATCTAGTGGTGAGCAAGAATTGATTTTGTTTAATTATTTCACATTTCAGAAACAGTAGTATCATGAAGGCTACCTTGAGTGCATCAGCTGGAAAGAATGTGCAGAAGCAATTCACTCTTCCATAGATATCATGTGCAGTTTTGTGTCATCTTCAAAAAGTGTACAAGTAACAGACAATAGTTACTTATTTAGTATTGACTCTTCCTCATTTTTCAGTTTGAATAAGTTGTATCCTATTACCTTTAAAATATTTTCAAATTTTTTTCATATTAAAATATTTTTTCCATTGCAAGCTCCAGCCTGCTGTCCTCATATAAGAAACTAAGGTCATGTTAAGAGGGGTGTCACCCTATATCTCAGTATGCCAAATTATAAAAACCCATTATTTACATTTGAGATCTTTAATGTATATGTACAGTAAAATTATTAGCCCATTTATATATATTCTTCTTCAATTTGTGTTATAGATGAGCCCTTTGGAATACTCATTGCCTGATATACATGATAGCTATGTCAGACCCGTGCCAAAGGCATTTCCTTCATTTGGCGTAGTTGCACTCTGCACCCCCTGCTTGAAAGTTGTAGCAATGACCCGATGAAATTGTATTGTTCAATGATGCTAGAATCATCATCGTAGTCACCACCATCATATGTTACGCCAGAGTATAGCTGAAAATTTACTATTTAGTACAAGTATTGAAGAAGCAGAATGACGACAAAGAGTCCACATATTTTGTTATCGATACTGATAACTGATCCAAGGTTATAACAATTCCATGAAGACTATTCCATTTATGAAGACTATTTCATTAAATAACTATTTCAATTTATCTGACTTAAACAATACGATTTAAACAGTGTGATTTGGCTTAAACATTTCATGTTTGAGTCAACTTCCATATGAGGAATTGTTTATTACCCTGGATCAGTCATCAGTATTGATAAAGATATATGTTGGTTCTTTTTGTCATTGATCTGCTTCTTTAATTGATTAAAAGGCTGCAATTTCCATCTTCAACATCAACAGTACAAGTATTGTAGGCCTTGTGTTATTCTTTTTTCTTTTTATTGTTATCACACAGAGAATTCTTGTAGCTTGGTACTAAAGCTGACAGTATGTAGGATCTAGCATTTACTTGTAATTATCACAACTCAAAGCATTCATTTGATACCAAGAAAAGCTGACTGATGTCAGATGCTGATGATTATTGCTCAGGCTTCTGAGCTCTCATGATATTGTGTGATTTTCTGATTTATTTACTATCGATGTAGTAGAAACACAAGTGAGGAAGCAAATGCATTCAGGAAATTTAAAATAAACAAATAATTCAAACCTACCTAGAACTATAGAAGACTATACAACATATTATAGCCTAACTGCCACTCTGATAAAGTAATATCCATTCTTTTATTAATGAGATCCACCATTCTGTGTAGCAAGAAATTGATTTAGATTATTGGAGCCTAGTTGCAGAAGCTGGTGGGCATGAGAACCAGTTTACTCTAGGCTACCAGTAGTACAGTAGCACACATTGGTGAACACTCATGGTGAACTTGCAGGGACATTTTGCCTGCAGAATCAGGAAGATTGATTGTGACAACTTTTAATAACTACAATGAAGCAAGAATTATACGTGAAAGTAAGCTAGTTATGGACTAGGAACAGAATGAGGAATGATAAACTGCTTCATTGTAAAAAAGTTGTCTGAAAGAAGCAGCTTATCAATGTGCCTTTTCCTGTCCAATACAATTTATTGGATTATTCAAACTGTTTACTAACATTTAGTTATCAGGGAATAGCTTGGAAGGGATTGTTTCATTTGTAGGAGTCAGGGTAACTTGAAATTGTCTATTTGCTACTACTAGGAACCTCGCTATGATGAATTCCATCCCATTAGTAATAATTATAAATAAGATGAACTGGGCAGTCCTTACCATATCACAACTATCTGATTATCAACTAATGTTTCATTTTCACATAAGGCTGCAAATAATGTCAAAAACTTTCAAGTTTGTATTGGGGCGACTTCATGCTGTACTTGTGGATATGGCTCTGCGCAGTACATCTGTTGCGTTGGCACATACACCTGAGGGGCATATTGTAGCTGCTGGTATTGAGCTTGGTCTACAATAGCCGGGGGCTGCATGATTATGTCTTGAGGCCGATAGGCGTCATAGTAAGGTTCACCATAGTAGCCGTAATTTACAGGAACCATTGAATTCTGTATACAAGACCCATCGGGAAAGTATGTTTCAACTTGTTCACCAGACATCCCCGAATGTGGATCATAAGTCAGAGTGTTGGGTGCAAGCATCGACTCATAAGCTGCACATTCCGACTCTTTCCTTGCATAAAGGGAGTACAATGATTCTAATTTTTGCTCTGCTTCTGTAACAACTTGCTGCAACGTATAGTTGAGTATTGCACAATCGTGATTCAACATTGTCATTGTATAGCGAAGACGAGAATTCTCTCGCAATAGGGCGTTTCGATGCTGACGCAAAAGGCCAGTTTGCTTCTCTGGTCGTTGGAAAGATTTTGACTTTTCTTTTTCGAAGTAGCTGTCCTCTTGGAAGCTCGATTTTCTTCTGGTTGAATATCTTGAAGCACCTCGCTTTGATTCTGAGTAGCTATACACAATTTTTGCCGTAGAGCTCCTGGATTTTGATGGGCTGGGTGCAAGACCTTGTTCCTTCTCTCTATTCCAAGTCAACTTTGATTCGGATACAGGGTACTCAGTTGATTTAGATGACAATCTTGACAAAGATTTCGGTGTTGTTTTATCCTTGCTTGCTTTTCTGGACCCAACTTCCTTTTTCTCAACACTGGCTTCGGGAGCACTTACAGTTTTCTTAAGAATTTCGAGTTCTGACTTACTACTCTTGATCAAGTTCTCCATGTCCACCATTTTCTTGTCAGCTTCCTCTAGGCGTAATGTCAGCTCTTCAGCCTTCTCCTCAGCTTCAATTGCTCTGCTTTGCATCGACTCGCATTTTATTGTGAGAAAATCCACTTTCTTTGAGTCGCTATTGAGTTTATTTTCCAGTTCATCAATTGTGCTCTCGTAATCGGTAATGGCTTTATCTTTTGCCTCTCTTTCAGTATCAAGGATTTCTTGTATCTCCTCCAATTGCTTTTTGACTTCAGCAAATTCAAATTCTTTTAAATCATATTGTTCATCAAACTCCTTCCTTGCATCTTGCAGCTTTGCTTCTAAACTAGCAGTGCGCCTTTTTTCCGCAACGAACTTCTCCTCTACCTCTTTTACTGTGCTCAAAGCCTCAGCTAGCTTACTTTCAATCTCGTCAACTTTTCGTTGGTTTAATTGCTTCAGTTGAGCGATCTCACTTTCGTATTGAGAGAATTCTTTCTTATAGAACTCGCGCTCTTCTTCGCTCAACTTGGTCAATCGGGCGTAGTCTTTCCTATATTCCACCAGTTTGGTTCTTAACAACTCATTCTCAATCAAGCACTCTTCAGAGGATAATGCTTGCCCATCAAAATCTTCCCTAAGTGCATTATGAAGTTGTGCTTTCATCTTTACATTACGCTCAAGATCTTCAATTTGCTGATTTTGTGCATCAATGTATTGCATTTTATCTACCAGGCAGCCCTCGAGCTCTTTCACTTTGGTTTCATCCTTTTCTCGCTGGCGTTTCTCCTCTTCATATTCATGGAGTATCCTGTTCTTCTCCATTTTCAGCATTTTGCAGCAAATTTCGTAATCTTCTGCTTTTCTAGTCATACTTCTAAGTTCTGCTTGCAGCTTCTTGTTTTCCTCTTCTACTCTCTCTGTACTATCACCACTCACCTTTTTCAACAACTGGGTATTGTTAAAGAAAGAATCTGTCGCATCCACTGTAAGAAAGCTTTCTTCAGATATAGAGTATGGTTCAAACTCGAACGGACAACTCTCGGCAACCACACCGGAATCGGCTGATAAGTACTTGAATTTAAACTTTGATTCAGAAAACGATTTAAAATCACAAGCCGCAAAGACAAAATAAGCCCGGCCTTCTTCGTGATCGCACATTGCTTCTGTCACAGAACGGCGAGTTAGATCTCGTTCTTCTTCCTCCTCGTTGTATCCACAAAGTACAATAACATCGTTAACTGACGACTTGTAACTCAGTAGTATGATATCGAACAAAACATCTTTTCCCATAGCGTATTTTCTTTCAAGTCCACAAAACTTAAGCTTGGGCAGATCATTAGTGTCAGCCATTTTCAGTAGTTTTCTAGCCTTAGAAAAGTACGGCAGTGTGTAATTATCAACTAGTCGCGTGGATTTAGCGAATAAAAGCGTGAATCGACAGACTGAATCAACGATCAAGATGGAATTCGACTGATTCCCATAGTTCACGTAGCATGTTTTCGAATCTTGCGAACTCCGTGATGAAAAATGAAATGGTTGCGTCCACTCTGCTATTATATTGAGCAGTCAAGAGCTGGAATATTAGTAAGATATCCCTTCCAAGTGATCTTCAACGTCACAAAGATACAAGTTAATGCAGCGCTTGCAGATTTTGAAATGCTCTTGCAATGGCCAGAACATGATTTAAGCAGAGTTGATTAATAGTAAAGCCACTACAATTTGCAAGTGAAGCATAGTGTACTTTAGAGCAGCAATAAATATAAAAATCCCTCCCCCTTTATTGTGGGCTCCTGAGAAGAACAGTAGATATAAACACAGAGAGATTTCCACTCATGGCCCTTTGCAGTTGCTTCTGAACACCATGGACGCTATTTAAAGTATTTAACTATGAGAAAGCAAATGATTCAAATTAATGGTTCATATAGTGCATATAGAGATATCACAATATGGATAGCGCAAGGGTCGGTTATAGGGCCACTTTTATTTAATACTTTTATCACCGACATTGTCTTATTTGTACAAAACACCAGCATCTGAAAGTATGCTGATGACACCACTGTCTACGCATGCAACTCAGACCTCAATACTATAACTGTCTACGCATGCAACTCAGACCTCAATACTATAATAGATTGGAAATGGACAGTTCGATACTAGCGAAATGGTTCTCAGAGAATTACATGAATCTCGACGAAGAAAAATGCCATTTTTATGATATTTGGAAATAAAAGTAAAGATTAAGTTGTTACCACTGGTAAAGCCACCATTAAAGAGAATATGAAAAACTTTTGGGTGTCACTTTTGACGAAAAGTTAAGCCTCACAAAACATGTCCAAAATGTATGCAAAATATTGCATACGCTTGCCCTGTCTAATTATATAGAGCCTACTTAAGTAAAACTGCTAATTGATACATTAATCATAAAATCGCAGTTTAAATGCTATCCACTTGTATGGATTTTCAACGACAGAAGGGCTAATGCCAAGTTAAGCAAGGTCTGTAAGTAACTATTCATCAATGCAATTTGCAGTTACTTATGACAGAAATATTCAAGACAAAGAACAACCTTAATTTAACTGTTATGAATGACATTTTTTCAGAAAAAAATAGCAATTACAGCTTGCAAAATCCAAATCATTTACAACTGCCGAAAGTAAGAGTAACAATATGTAGCACAGAAAACATTCAGTTCAGAGGCTGCTCATTATGGTCCTCACTGCCCAATAGTTTAAAAGGCAGTAACACTTTGCAAGAACTTAGAAGGAGAAAAAATCAGTGGAATAGCATTTCTTGCAACTGTTAATTTGTTCAAAGTTTTTATTAAGGATTCAGACTTTAGGTTAGTTTTGTACAATCATTTAGTTTTAGCATTAATTGGCCTTAAATAGCTTCCTCTTTAGCTAAATAGAAAAAATAGCCAACAGCAAATAAATTGCTCAAGATAATGATGATGATTATGATGATTCAGAAGCCTTGCTCTGCACTACTTTTGCACCCAATTGAACAACTAAAAATTTGTCCTTAATATTGATGGTGAGATTAGGAGAAATAGAATATTAGATGTGCAATGCAGAAAATTTGACTCATCTAATAATGGGTAGACTCAGTTATCATAGATATGAATCAGTCTACAAAATAATGATCTATTCCATAAACACACTATAACTTACTTTCATACATTTCTAAATGGTATTTCATTTAATGTAAAACGGCAAATTCAACAAAGAATGGGTGAGTTGGGTATTTTGTGTAAGGAATAGCTGCAAGTTGAAAGCTTGGTTGATCTAATTGTCAAAAATCATCATATCTATTATCAGCATGAAAAATTCATAAATTTACCAGAAAAGGGCCAAGCACGGTACTATGGAAATATTCACTAACACCTATTGGGTCTAATTGCCATTTAAAGATAATCAGAGATATTTTGCATTCAGAGGTAACATGTGTTATGCACATACACAGTTAGACTGGTCTACCTTTTGAATAATCTGGAACATAATGAAGCAAGCAATTACAAGAATATGAACTAGAAAGAAATATTGAAACAGAATAATACTCTATTTTGGACCTTAACTGGACCCAATCTGAGATAGCATCACTAACATTGTTCAAAATGAAGTCTTACTCTGTTATAACAATATCCAAAGTCTCACACAACAGCAGAAATGTTATACAGTTCCTCACCAGGAAATCATAAGGAAACTTTTTTTAAACAGTTCTAAACAAAATAGTTCATAATACGCTATCTAAACATGTATATTCAATTTGAATCACAATTGCAACTAACTACAGAGATGGGTGTGTGCATATATTGTAAAAATTAGCCTAAATGTTAAACAAAGTTATTACCGTCCAAGCAATATGCTGAAGAGAACATGATCCATAAAGAAATAGTTACATAGATTGACAACACACAAAAATGTCTGGACAGCTACATTGAAAAATGCCACAACATTTCTGGGTTGAAATTGGCTGTTCACCACGTTTGACAATAATCAGAAGAAATAGTTCCAATTAGCAATTTCTCACTGATTAATAAAGCAACAAAAGCTGCCTTTGAATGACAGCAAGTGCTAGTTAGGACAAAACTAAGTCTACAGCAATACAATAAAATGGTTATCTGATAGGTATTACATTCTGGGCAGAGATGTGTTCACAGTGAAAGTACCAAAGAAAAGGGCTCAGGGGCAAAGGCAATCCAAAAGGCACCAAAGACATGATTTTACTATCATATCATTCATAAACACTAAGGGTGATGATGAATTACTTCACTCAAATAGGTATATGCTGACTCCCCTTTCCCCACTGGCAGAGAGAAGGGAGATCACCCTTGCTGTCCTTAGGCAACAAGTGCTCTTACATCTGGGATGGGCATAGAACTGCCAGATGATATTGCTATGCTATTACTACAGGCAATTAATCTGATATTGATAAGATGAAATGCTATTGAGAAATGCCTAAGAATATTCTGTGAATGAGAAGCTGATAAGCTCTCCATTCCATTCAATATAGCTGAATCAATACATTGCCTCATCATGTATTTTTACAACAGCTAAGATGGCCACTGCCTACTGGTCACCTGGTAATTTACAGTGCATTTCATGATTTATCAAACTATACATGCAAACAAGTGTGACTGATATGATGGAAAATAAAAAACTCTGTTCTGCACAAACGTAGGATAATTTACACACTTTTCACATTGAAGTTCTTATTTTTCTAAATTATCAAAACATATTGCAAATCAGTGGTTAATCTTGTACTTAAGTTTGAAGATAAATTCATCAGCTGAAACAAAAAGCAGAAAATAGTAGCAATACCCTCAATGAAATTATGAGCCAAGCCAACTGCGCACCTAAGTAAGGAAATAAATTTATCAAAAAACCATCTATAACTAGTAACCAATGTTTATACCATAAACTATATTATACTTGAAACTATTAATTTTTCTCTGATACTCTGCAACAAAAACATAGATAAAATAAGCTAATAACAGACCTTTTTGTGAAAAAATTGTCACAAGGGTGGTATATCACCCATGCAGCAAATCAGTCTAGTAGGGTGACTTGGCAATAAAATTTTTTACTTCCTAGTAAAGACATACAAGCTATAGGTCTGGCAACAAATTCCTTGTCCTTCTTATTATCTAAAATTGAGAGATGAGTCATAAGTGTTGGGGGAATAATCAGGTTTTTGTGAGGGAGGTCAATTGCTAGTCTAAATAGGCCTATGATGGTGTTTGTGTGGGCGATGTTGATTGCTTGCATATAACAAAATGGTCAGGTTAATAATACCATGGCTACAAAAAACAAATTATGGAACATAGGAAAGTAAAAATATCAAAATTAATATTTCAATTTCTTGCAAGAATATAGAAACCTAAGTCAAATTACCACTTATGATGCTACAACAAGAGTTTTAATATTTTCATATTTTTTCTGGGTGTCAATAATTATGTGGAATCAAAATGCCAAAAAAACTGAACAATAATAGAACAATATCAAGCTTCAATTATAGGAAAAAATGCAGAGAAGAGTGAGATGCATTAATAAAAATAGCAATAAACTTGAATATGCATTCAAAAGCAAAGAAGGTATTGAACACTGAATATAGCAACAGAAAATGTTCTATTTGGAGCAATGAATTTATTTACCTGAATGACATGAATTTGCACAATCAAGCAATGGACTGCTAGAATTGGAGGCCCTAAAAACACCCAGAATCTCAACCAACTCTAAATAATGAAAGAAAATGATGTCAATGGCAGCAGGTCATCCATAATTAAATTATAAAACAATTGACTATAAGAATAGCAAACAGTTAAGCATTTTACTAAGGAAGAATCAAATCATCTTGTTTAAATACACTCATAACATCTGCTTATTCTCACAAGCTGTAAAATCCCAGATAAAGAGAATTCAATTTCATAGTATTGTATAATTATTTTATTTATTTTGTTGCTTGATATTACAACTTGTGTTGTTTGTTATAAGTTTTCTAACAGAAGGATCCGTCAGAATCAACTATGCAGAATGGCAGCCCTTCATAAATATGTAAAAATCAAATGGATATACAAATATATATACAAAGTAATAGAAAGAGTTCATCTCTTGAAGATTCATTAACAAGCAACATTAAGCATCCCAACTAAAATGAGCATTTATTGATAAGAGCTGGTCATTTGATGCTAGAAATTAAGCTAAAATGAGTACATTTGAAAGAAAAACTAAAAACTGACCACATAAATAAATAAAACAAGTGTAAGTCAAATGTACTATTTCAAAAAAGTAATCATTGTGATCACTAATGAAATCAACCTGAATCAAAGCTATGTCTATGTCAGGGCTCTCTCTGGCAGGGTTTCTATTCATTTCACCTACAAGAATATTATTTATTCACATCACTCCCTATCCTAATCTACTTGACAGGATAGACATCTTCATCCATCATTGTAGTTATAATTATTGTGGTCTTTTACTAGTGCTAGTTCAATAGAAAAGCCTAGCAAAGCCTGCTGATATGAATAAGTCTCTGGATTACTGATACATAATCACTAGAGCATGTGGCTCTATGGCTTTACACTGAGGCTACCCTGAATGATTTTCCAGAAATACCAAAACAAAAGGTCTTACCCAAAGTTTATCAAAAAATACAGCCACCATTGCATAATGCATAAAGGCATCTGCACTGAATATTTTCCAGGACCAAAGCATCAATCTTGTGCTGTAATAGTTAAGAATCCTCTCCTGAAGTTCCTAGATAACAGAAAATGGAGAACTTGATTGTGATTCTACTCATACACAATATTTAAAAATTGTCTAATTACAAGACACTCAGGAGTGAGTCTTGTTGCTTGCAATTTGTAGAGCAACATGCATATGATCTTAAGGCCTTTGTAGCTCAAGGTTATAAGCCATGAAAACATGCCAACCTTCTATTTGCGAATTCTGTTGATATTTGCTTTCTGTGAAGTTAACTACATGTAAAGAAATATGGACAATTTGGAACCACTACTCTAGGCTTTACACAGAGCTACCTTCTATTGATTCAACAGCTTGAGGAAATGAAATGGTTTTGTGATCCATGCAACTCTTGCTTTAAACTTCCCACATTGGCAATTCACTTCAGTTCTTATCATTATAATTCCACTACATACAACTCATACAAAAATTAATACAATGAAAACAAAAAGAAATACAGTAATGGTACAGATACAAAAACAAAAATTTTAATAAACAAATTGTATGTAGGCAATGCTGAATTGTAAGAGAAAAATACATAAAATCTATTCTGGTAATATCTGTCAAATGCAAGCAATAAAAGCTCAGTTTGCAGTGTGTGGATAGTCTGAAATACTTAATATTCAAATGAAAGTGGCCATCCAAAAATATGATATTAGTAATCAATGATTTTATAGGTTCCACATCTTAGCTCAAAAGCTCCACGGCATAATTGTTTATTGGTACACAAAGGCATGGAATGCTAACCAAATGCAGACGACTGCAGCTTCAATATAGCAGTTCAAACTGGCTTAAAATATGTGCTGGGCCGAAAAGATGTACTTATCAGAAGTTAATTATGAAATTTTTTAGCTTAAGCAGTCTTTCAGAATGAATTTTCTGATCCAGAACTGCTCTACAGGAAGAATTTGTGCACCAAGTGAGTTATTTGTTACAAAAAATGTTACTGTTTGCAAGCATTGAAAACCCAAAAAGATTACAAATACATACACGTGAAACACCTGGAACACGGTGGTCAAGCATATCATCATACTTCTGCAGAAAGTGATCCCAAAGGGCACTTCTGAGGAACACCTGTACAGCATAGAGTAATATCGTAATGTTGATGGCTTTTCGTGAAAATCGAATCCTACTAGGAGATGAAGCGCCATCATCTTCGTCAGCAGATGCATCCGATAGAAGCTTGATGGCGCTCTCTTCGTCTTTGAGTTTTAATGCGGCGGGTCTATTTCTTAGAGGAGGGTATTTATTGTACAGTATCATGACACCTATGGCAAAAAACAATGATCCAAAAATGTCTGCACCGGAATCCAGATACCAGCCCAAAGTGCCGTGGCCAGATTGAAACCTCTTTGAATTATGCTGAGCTCGCCACACAACGCCATCCAAAATATCCAGACAGCTGCGAACTTCGAAAATTACAGCGCCAAGACGTCTAACGGAAAGAGCTGGTTCTGTTACAAGACGAGCGGAGATGATAGCCAAGGTAAAATGAATGAATGTTATAACATTCGGTGTGACACCAGGTATCTCAGAAATCTTGAAAATTCTCTCCAACCAGTTACAAAATGGCAAGTATAAATAATGTGCAAAGTGATCCTGCATTCTAAGCTTAATAGTTGCTGAAGGCCTGTGTCCTTTTGTGATGTTTACCAAAGCTTTCCCTTCTTCAGTCAGCTCACTGAAAAAGCTCAGATCACACCAGATGAAAAAAGTGCACAGTCCGAAAACAAAGTAGAACCCAAAATGTGTCTCTCTACTGAAAGCCATTCTTAATATTCTACGACAAAACCTTCGCCTGATTCTCCCTGATCTAGACGTGACTTCACTTTCGTTTATGACTCAACCACAATATCGAGCTGAAAAGGCTTAGGCCGTACCAACTAATGTGTGAAGAGAAGTGCTAGTTTCAAGCGCACCATGAAGACAGTGGTACAATTGATGTAAATGCCACCTTCCACTGACAACAACATGAATTGTTGTTTATTTATTTTCTTGTGGTATTTAATGCCTCGTTACGTTTGTTGTGAACATCACACGATCAGCAAACTCGCCCAAGCTCCTTTTCTAACCATTAACTTTAAATCATTACGCATGCGTAGCTTTTGCAGTACGCCACTTGCACGGTTCCGGTCACTGAAGGGTCCCGGTAGGGGATAGAGATGGGCCCAGGTACTTCTATTGTGCCAAGTCACCCCAACTCATGCACGCCACTTCACTCAAAAAAGCTCAGCTTAAAGAAAACCATCATGTATAAGAGAAATGTTGACATGAATGAGCAGTACTGAGCAGTGGTGTATTCGAAGGGCAACGCAGCACACCACGGTTAAGATCCCCAAAATGCCCAGTCTTCACTGACATGCTACCAACTGAAACAAATTTTGAAGAATTGCTTATAATTACAGGGGCAGCACCATAAGGGGCAATGGCTCCCCACTTTTTCAGAAAACAATATTCACATTATGCCCTAAACCCAAAAGCTGATGTAAATTTGGAGTGGCCCCCACTTTTGAAATTGATGCGCGGCCCCTGGATTATGCAACGAAAGTAAAACTGTGAGACACTATGCTTGCTTTAAATTGTTGCGCTCTGCTTCCTAACCTTTTTTTCCCAAAACACTGATGCTGAATGGCACTGGGCATGAGCAGTGGTGATTTCTAACAAATTTTAAAAGGGGGCTCTAGGCACAACCACGCCTATATTTTGGGTGTGGCCCAGCTGCAACCACGCCCATATTTCCAGAGATAGAAACATGATAATATAGTTTAATACTGATATAGTATAATCAACAATAAGAGATGTGTCAATAACCATATAGCAGTGCACTATTGATGATAGCACTTTGGAAGCAAGGCCAATAAACTCTGAAAGGCCTAGCCAATTCAAGAGTGTTAGGGGGCTGAGCCTCTGGGCATGAGCTAACAACAGCTGCACTTACATAACTCTCCTTACAGTGCCCTCCCTCCCCACTTACAAATATCAATAGTGCTCATCAACGTTTTATTGCTAATGAACCTCAAAGAAAGTCCTACTTGTCGGCAAACTGGGCTCGAACGAATTCTGTCTTCCATGATTGCAATAGAGGCAGCACTTCCTATTTTTGGTAAGTAAACAAAGGTGCAGCATGATGCTGAACAGACGTATGGAAATATAAAGTTAATGGAACTTTTGAGAAGCTAAAAACTCCGCAACAAAAACATAATCGGATCGTTTGGTAAGTCAGAGTATATTTGAGTTTTGTGTGGGTATATGTGTTGCCTTATGTTTGTAGAAATTACACAACAATTCACTTAATCATTTAATTTAATTTATATCATTTAATATTACAGATGAGCTTATGACGATTACTTCAGATATATTCTGCACACGAATATTGTTCATGGAATAGGAAGTGGAAAGACTCCTTTGATAATTGTTTACGTGAAGGGAATCCCAGAAAGCGCAAAAACGTCATAGGACAGTGTTTTCGTGCATGTTTGATCAGAACATTTCGACATATCCTCTATTGAACAACAGGCTCCACAATCGTTAGCAACTTAAGCACAGTGTATATGAACTTGCCCATCTAATACGGTATTTCTAATACCTACTCTTGCATGCTTGATTTTTCTTATATTTACTTACTGTATTAGTTTGTTTCCCTAATAATCTTTATTGCAATAGATAATTACCTTACCAGTGCACAATTCTGAATTACTGCCATTACTGCCAAATTTAACGCGCATTGACTATTTCCAGAATCGGACTTTCAGGTTTCCATACAAGCGGGGACGAAACTTAAGGGGGTTTGGGGGTTAGTCACCCCCCTAACCTTGAAAATTTGCCTTCTCGCAGTGCAAAAACGGCAGTACAATGTATTTCTGCAGGGCAACTTACTGGACCAAGGACCAATTGACCAACTACAGTTACTAAAAAAATTTCACAGACAAAATTTTGGCAGGGTAAAACCCCTGACATCCCGATCAAACTATATTGAAACTGCGTCCCTGAATACAAGCAGAAGTGACATTCCATGGTTCCTTTCCGGTTATAGACTGGGTTATTCACCCGGAAGCTGCAAAAAGTCCCATGAATTGACAGTATGGCCCTAGGTTGGGAAAGCAAGTGAGCTCTTTTTGCATTTTGTAGGCCACTACAAGCAGAAGGTTGAAATATCGATTGTAAGACCTACAGGAAAGCCTTGCTATACAGGGACGTAAATTGACGGGAATTTTTGGAGGGTGGTGAAAAGTCAAAATTTCCTACTGATAAAGGTCAATTATCGTTTGGGATAAAAGCCTTAATTTAATGAACATTTGCAGTTATTTGCCATTGACATTCACTTTTTTGCACCTCCTATGAACACTTTCTGTTAAAAGATGGTGTCGGAAATTGGGGGTCTGGGGGATTGCCCCCAGAAAATAACTTTGAGATTGTCCCCTCTAAAATGTTGGAAAACACTCTTTTGCCATCATAAATGCTCTTGCTTTCATCATTAAGCTTAGCGCTGAGAAGGAGAATCTTGTTTTATCTGTGAGTTTAAAGGTCTATTGACTTCTATTGAATTTGAGATACCCATTTTCTGACGTCAAAACTGAAGTTCCTTGGTAAAAGGGACAATTATGAAAATTTGCACCTTGTTTTTCTATTTTTGGGTCAACTAAGCTGAGGAGATGGTTAAACCTCTCCGATGTTATTCTCACAAAGCGAAAGAAATAGTCTTAGTCTTGTTTCACTTATTTAACTTTAGCAATGTAACAAAATCGCCCAACTTTCCCGATGTTTAATGATATCTCGCATCCAGTACCACTTTACTTTCTTTTTCTCAATTGTCTCAGTTATCTAAGTTGCATTAAATAGACCAAGCTCTTCCTTGACCTTTGCTGTTCATGGTTATTGAAAATGACTTGCCCCACGAGTGGCAACCGACTTAAACTTAAATTCGCAGTGAGTATGACCATTGGTTTTATTCCAGCATTTTAAGAACTCAAACTCGCGTAGATAAACGCACTTAAGATCTCTTAAGAACGCTTATTATCGCAGTGCATTGAATACCAGGTTTAATTTGCCGTCTGAAGTCTGCGAGATCTAAGTTTGCTTCTCTGTGGCGTGATGCTCCTAGACTCTAGGCTGAGTAGAAGCAATTCTGAAATGATTAAAAATTGTAGCTTATAGCACTCTATACACAACTTCGTTCACTTATTGGGGTAACGCCTCTTACCTCCAGTATCCATTGGCTTCCAACGATTTCAGTTGAATTTGAGAATGAGAAAAGTAATGAGTACTCAAGTTTATAGTACAGCTGCATTTTCCTACTCATGATTCAAGCTCAATTCAACTTTTCTGTGTCCATGTAGTAGGATATGCTGGCAAAGGCATGAAGTTTTTGACTGGCTTTCTTGCAAAGAGTTTTGACATGCTGTTCAAAGCTCAATGTTTGATCAAAAATTACCCCTAGAACCTTCTCCTCTTTGCTTTCTTTTACGTTAGCCTCTCCTATTTGGACGGAGACTTCGTTGCTCTTTCCACCAAAAATCATCAAATGACACTTATCTTCATTTAACTTCATATGATTGTTTGCAAACCACAGCAATTCACTTATCGCGAGAGCGTCTTTCTCTACTTTTGGGACAACATTCTCGACGTTAGGACCATATGTATAAATTGCTGTGTCATCCACGTAATTGCAGACTTCAGTCTCTTCCAGGAACAGAAATAAGTCATTCAGATATATGTTAAACAAATATATGTTAATATATACAGATAAATGTTCAACATCTTGAAAGTTTAAATATTGTATTACTTTGGGCACTTACACTTTTTCTGCAGAAGAGCCTACCTCAGACCTAGTTCTTAGTTTTATTATGCTTGGGCCTCCTCTGGTCACATTTTTGTACCAAAGATTCCTCAGTAGTTCCTTCATTTTAGCCGTTTTGTTAGCGTCTTGCAGATAGTTCATAAACGAGAAAGATATTTTTATTGCAAGAATTTTTCTGTATACTTTTGTTACAAAAACAGCATCGAAGACATAGAGAAGGCGAAAAAGCATTGCATAAATTTTACAGTGCCAGAGTTTGTACAGTCAGGGAAAATCAGGGAAATTTTTAAAGTTTTAAGAAAAATCAGGGAAAATAAGGGAACTTTTTCTATAGTCTGGAAAAATGTATGTTTACCTGATAAATTCAGGGAATTGTTGTTTCTATTGAATATTTGTGAAATCCAAACTAATGACTGTACTTGATACATGGCAGTTAAAGAGATGAAGCTAAAAATCTGTTGAAATAATTTTATTTTTTAAATGTTTAGCAAACATTTTTCCTTGACTAAGTATCAAAAAGAGTTCGTAGATACGAAATTTGTTTGATGATTAGTCAGGGGAAAAGTATAGGATTCTAGAGAATATCATGGGAAAGTGTGTGTATACACGTTTTTTTATAAGGACATTATTTTGCCTGAGACTCAATTCTCTTAAATTTTCCCGAAATTGAGCATGAGATTTTCTTAACTTTTTCTTAACTTTTATTGAAAAAAAAATGGCTAAAATGGTTTACACTTTCGTTAATAATATTGTATACTTGAATCTGAATTCCATATTGAACATTTTGAATGCAATAACGACGAAATACCGATTTTGGCCTTTAAAAACACTATATTTTGGAAATTGAGCCTAGTGATTTTCTTGCAATTTTCTTAAGATTTTGAAGATTTAAGCCTCATTTTCCTATAAATTTTTTTCTTACAAAAAAACGCGTATTCATCCTATTAGTTAGGAAAAACTGTACAAATCATGTAACAAGTGATGGAACTTTTTGCCTTAAAAGCGGTACGAGCCCTGGGTACAATCAGGTACTAAGAGATTATTTAGAAAATAAGAACACATCTATTCAGGCGTCAACTTTATTACTGTCGCCAGTGAAGGAAATATTCGCAATTGAAAAGTTACTTATGGATTCCTAAATGTAGAAGCCAAAAGAGTTTGTTTAGTAGATATTCCTGAAAACCTTTCGGCTTCTACATTTAGGCTCTTTCAAATGTGCATTTGACGCCACCTCGATGCAATACCAGGCGCAGTGGGAAGTAAGACTTTGTGGGCTAAATTGAAGAATTTTCCTACAACTTTCTTCAACTATAAACTCTCAAATGGTAATTTTTGTCTTTTATTATCTATTATGGGCGAGGTAACATAGCGGATAGAGTGCATGAATCCTGTGGGAAGGTCTACGGCTCAATCCCGACTCGAGACACTGATTGATTGCACGCTCACTGTTCCCCAGCATCACTCACCTACGTACGAAAGTATACGGGACTACCTTTTTTACTGTCTATTGGGCGTTTGAAATTGCGCACGTAGTAATCAAGGCTCAAGCTACCCTCGTACCCCCCTTAGTAAACCAGCACTGTGCAGTGTCTACTAGACAAACCTTTAAATCGTATCCCAGTCGTTCACTAAATATATGAAAATGTATCATCATAGTTACTGCCTGTGTCGTATCCAGCGGCGTAGTTAGCGGTGGGGGGTGTAGGGGATGTCACACCCCCAAACTTAGGTGACCTCGTCCGTAGAGTCAAATTCAATGACTTTCGCCGGTAAATTACTGCATGCACTGCCATGCTGCGGCCAAAAAAGTGTTGAAAATGCATTCTCTAGCATCAATGGATTTCATAGAATACGAAGTTCTTGCTAAAAAACGCTTCTGTCGGTAAATTCATACCTCTGTCGGTACATTTACAACTTATTCAGTTCCGTCAGTAAATCAGTGCTTTACACCCCCCCTCCCATAAGAAGAGGCCACGCGATGCCACTGGTCGCATCATACTCATCCAGAATTAGAAAGCAACTTCCTCGATATGCGTTTTGCCCATCAAGATCTGCCATTAGTGGTTCTTGCGTTGGTGTACCCACAAGACCCTCCTCTATTTTTTCACCAATGTATGTATTATTCTATGCTTTGCACCATTGGCCCATGTCTCAGTTTGGTCAGGGCCTTTGTATTCTTGATTGAACTTGATACTGTTATTGATGTACGAAATCTGGTTTGTTGAATCTGGGGAAAGGCAAGGAACAGTTGTAATTTCCATTGTCCCTCAGCTACGGTGGCCCACAAATGTCACATCAAATGCAAATGATCACATTAAACTATATTAAGACGATATCAAAGCCTTTGATAGCGTACACTTTGTGAAAAAGTCACAAAAATTAATGATAAAGGTAAACAATTATTAAAAAATCGTAATAAACTCATTTAAAATTTACACAAAGCTCTCGTACATTTTTTGTGAGTGATACGCCCTTAAGATTACATCAAAGGTGTGCTTTTTGTTGTTGTTGTTGTTGTTGTTTACTTTATTTTGAGTAGGCTGTTATGCCTAGCTTATTCAGCTAATATAGGCCTACTATGCATGCCGCATCCAAGCATGGGACCCCTTGTTTAACGTCCATTCCGAAGGACGGCGGAGTGAGCCATTTTGATCGTTTATCTGGAAGGTCGCCCATCCAGTGTCTGACCGTACACAGCCATGCTTAACTTAAGTTAAGCTAATGGAACTGGCTGGGCCGCTTGGCCACTCACTAGTCGGATAAGGAGGCTGGTGCTATTTTTGACAAAAGTCAGCAAAGTTAGGCTTTATTTCCATCAAACACCGTGGCTATCGGTGCTAAGGTAATTAGATAGGCTCACTCAATTATGTAAAAAACTCAGACATTCCAACAGTTCATGAATTTTTAGGGCACTGCTTATGTATTTATTTGTGATAAAATCGTTAAATTCTTTTATAAATTCCAAACATCTACATGAGTTAGAGTACTTTTTTAAAAGAGAACTAGGTAGCTTGGATTATCAATAATAGACATGACTAGCGACATAAACTTACAAAAAGCAATCATTCGGATTGGGTCATAGTAATAGGCCACGATTCCCTTTCCAAAAATAATGTTTATTCATAGGCAACCTTTTTCTCATCTGGGCCAAATTGTGTGCTTTATCAAAGGCCGCGGGCCTGGACAAGAAGACACGTGATAAACAATTATTCACATGCGTTCTTGTGATACACAGGTATGCGACAGACATTTGTCAAACATTACATTCTACGGGTAGCCAACAAGTTCAACCATAAATAGTCTGTTGATACTACAGAACTTTAGCACAGCACGAAAAAGCGGCAACATTATTTTCACATACTTCAAAGCTTTTTCCATCCGACACTCATCAGAGTATGAAAACGTCTGATAGACACCTAAAGGTTAACCGAAATATAGTTCCAGATGCAGTTAATGTGATATGATGCGTCTAGTTTATTTCTGAAAAGAAGTGACTACAGTACTTTTACGGTAATTTGTGATTTTATTATACGTAATAAAAAGTAAGCTGAGCTTTGGCCCCAAACATTTAAGTGTTTTGGAATCTGTTTACATCAAGATTCAAAACCCAGTCTTGTGTAGACAAAAAGAGTTAGTTTTCTCATTGGGACTCTTCAAGTAAACAATGTTAATAGGTCCTAATTGGTCACTTTTAGGGCCAATTAGATGCATCCTATCACATGTAGCCGCATCTGGATATATATTTCGGTTAACCTTTAGGTCACTATCCGACGTTTTCATACTCTAATGAGTGTCGGATGAAAAAAAGCTTTTAGTATATGAAAAGAATGTTGCCGCTTTTTTGTGCTGTGGTAAAGTTCGTACTATCACAGGAGAGGGCATGAAAAGCTCTTCACGGGCTGGATCACGACTCTCTGTGAGACGTAGGTTGCCCTTGCATGATGCATGATGTGGGTAAAGAATAATGTGCGAGCAAACAGTATTAGCACCATTTCTAACACAATTAAAGAAATATGCATGCCACGCAGAGAAATACTGCATTGTTCTTGCAAACATTTTCCGTGAATCAAGTTTCTAAAACAAACTCTGCGTGGGTTGCTGAGCAGCTTGTTTCTGAATCAAAATAGGACTTCAATTGAGTTCTCCTGCTCAGTTACATTGCAGAAATCCAGTTGCTTGTTCCAATTCTTGTTAAATTATTAATCATTGCTGATCCTCTCGTATTGAGTTGCTATGCGACTGAATTGGCCAATGTAAGCTCATACTGTGCTTTTAAGTTGCCATTAAGGAAAGCCATAGTCAGTTGAATTGCATAAATTGATATTAATTTACGACAGCCTCGTAAACTCAAATGATTACGCTGGTTTGGTACAATTAATGAGAATGTTTGTGGAAATTACGAAACCATGTAAGTCGACTGAGACCAAGATACTAAAATACTTACTTTGAGGTGCTGGAAGATGAAAATTGTATGAATTCGGCAAATCTCTACAATGAAAATCGTACCATAGTTAATAGCTCTCTTGTCTAGCGCTAATTCTTGCTGAGCTTTTAGATTATTGCCTGCTTCTTTATCCATAGAATCTCGGTATAACCACTTACAATGAAGCTCTCGTCATCATAGATAGAGTGAAAAGACTTATGCTACTGACTAAGGTAAGATTTGTATGTAGATGATTTTTCTGTATGTAGATGATCTCTCTGTATGTAGATGATTTTTCTGTATGTAGATGACTTTTTCTGTTTGTAGATGACGTTTTCTGTTGTGCCTCTTTTCTTCAAGCTTCATTGGAGAACCATTTGCAAGCGCAAAAGACTATGATTTAACTCGTTAGTCATCTAGCAGTCATTATTCTTCCCAATGGATACAACCTTGAACTTCAGGTGTTCTCTTTCTAATTACAACAGTATGCCCATAGCTGTTAAATAATAAAGAACAGGAGGAGAATTCCTGCGATTTGCTTCAACTTGTTCTTTGTTGCGTTGTTGACTAGAAGTTAGTTCTTTACACTTTTATCTGCCTTTTTTCGAGTAAGTGTGAATGATCTCCAAAGCTAAAAACGCAGCTGGCCAATAAATTATGCGTTGGAAGAACAGTATTCATAGGAGAAATCATAGAAAATTATCGTAGATCAAAATTACTGCACGGAGGTTGTCATGCTCAGCTTCCAACTCAACTATTACATAACAAATTGTTGCTGTTATCATTAATATCTATGGTCTGTGATCGGGATCTTTTATTTACGGCATTCCAAAGGTGAATTCGATCAGCTTTAGTAATACGCTCAGCATAAGGTCATTTTTCTCATTGGAAGAAAACGATTGGAAGGCAAGTCTAATGCAGTTAACAATGACCGAGTTTTTGCTCTACTTGACTAAAACCACGTTTTGGCAAATTTTTTACTTAATTTATTCCTCAAACATTTACTCATAATTGCATGTTATGAAAATCTTGTTTGCAAGTCCTTTTTCAATATTTCTTTAATACGAGCGCTTTAAGCAGATGTTCAATTCTCAACCTCGTAAAATAGCTCGATGTGATTATTCAATTGTTCAATTTTACGCCAGTGAACTCTGCACTTGCAGTAGTATCAATCAGTTTTCTCTTTCATAGCTAATGGTGAAGACAAACACAGTACACCAGAAACATCAGATGTGAAGTCAAAACAAAGAGGATTTCCACAACAAGTCCATGACTCACAAGGAATCCAGGATTAGATATTAAAGACACTGAGCCCGCCGATAGCAACATGGAGACAAATATATCAAGATTGAATGACTCAGGACTGTACTCACAGCAAAATAAATCTTCAAGTTGGGTGCCTAGCAAGGATCTAAAAACAACCCTGTGTATTCTATACGTGATTGTATGCGCAATTGGGGTTACTGGTAACATGCTAGTCTGTTACGTACTTGGCTTCAAAGCGAGATGCAAACGCCATTTTGATGTGTTGCTCGTCTCATTGGCAGTTGTTGATATTATGGCACTAATTTCTGGTTCGATGACAATGATCGGAGATCTAACTGGGGACCTGCAAAGATGGCATTTTGGAGCAGCAATGTGCAAGCTACTACCATCCATGTCACCAATCACTCTATTTGCGTCATCATGGACACTTGCTGTTATTTCATATGACCGTTACAGGTATTTCATTTCCAGTTTGTTGCATTTGCTCTTAAAATGTTGGGGAAGGGGCCATCCACACAGTACGTACGCACAGAAGGGGGAGGGGTTTAGTGAAAAGCGTACGTTTGAGTAAAAAGAGGGAGAGGAGGTTCTCGCCAATATGTACGTATGCAATACAACTGTACAAATGGAACTAATTACCTGGGTTTTCTTTTAACGTGCAGTCCCACACAAGCTGTTCAGTTTTAAAAAATTGGTGCAGTTCAAACGAAAAACATGTGCAATTCACAAGGTTCTTGTGTAGTGACCCAAGGGTGTAGGAAAGTAAATAACAGTAAAAAATTTTAGATTTAGGTATGAACTGATATGAGAAACATAACCATAAATGGAATTGTTAGAGGTAGTATCAGGTATCTACGCAATTCTCGCCAAGAGCAGGCAGTTGAATCCCATCTGCAGCTAAAAGAGCACAGGATTGCTGGATTTTATTTACAGTTCTAAATTCTCTTTAAAAGAAAAACTCTGCTAACTACACTAAAAGTCCCATTGTTTTTTCCACACACAGTCTTCAGTTTTCAATATGCTGACATCGTGAGTACATCTGAATTTGAAAATTTGGAATCAGATTTCTACATCAAGGCAGTAACGAAGAAAGAACGAACGTGCAAGTCTTATAATAAAAGTAGTTGGCTGCAGCTGTTTAAAGAACGTGCAAAAATCGTAATTCTTCTTAATTTGAATTTTTTAAGTTCTGTTAAAAACAGGTTGAAAGTTGTTGAACCCTGACAGCTAATTGGGGAGGAATTAAAATTGAAAAATACATACGCAGACAGGGGGAGTAGTCTAGCAAGCATATGTTTGCGTACAAGGGGGAAAGGGGGGCCAAAACTTTTGAAAATTCTGCGTATGTAACTTGGGGATGGCCCCGTATAAGAGATTCCACTTTCAATTTTTCTTGCCAGCTGTAGTAAAGCATTGTACAGTCTTTACCTAATGTAGCTACGTTGTTTTTCATTGAACGATGGCGATGTGCCTGAGTCAGCTCTACAATAGAAGCGCAAAAATGCTATATTTATCTGGCTTTAAAGAAATTAGGAATTGTACTGTTGTTGATTAGGCGACTCTTGCTTGTAGCTCATTTCAAATAATGCGCATGTGGGCTTTGAATTTCATGAAAATGCTCTCGAAAGATTGACGATGCCATTGAAGGTGGCATTGGTTACATTAGTGTGCTGGTCCTTTCCGGAAAAACAAATGGAAAGATTTATCTCTACTCACACACTGGGACGTTTTCTTAAGATTTGACTAAGCTATGAGTAATGGAGTAAGATAAATGTGAAACGATATGAATTCCTCAGATTATATTGCAAGCTCTTTTATAGAATTTAGTGTACAGCTAAGGCGCAGTCATTGCATAGTCACAGCGAATCATAACGAAATCACCGCGCAGTCAGAGCGTAATAATAATGCAACCATAATGCAACACTTGCAATGAAAATGTAATCGTAAACACAGCGTAATTAAATCGGACCATAACTTAATCACATAATAGCCTTAAAGTCAGCAAGCAGGTAGCTCAATGGAAATCACATTCTTCACATGTAGTGCTAATCACAACGAATCATAAAGTAATAATAGTTCAATCATAGCGTAATCATGATGCATCAGTAGCTATAGTAACGTAGTCCGAGCGATACTACAGGGTAATCAAAGTGACCACAACTTGATCACAACATAATCAAAAAATCGACAAAGTCCATTGGACAATCTGTTTGTCTTTTTGATTTCATGATTACGCTATGATTCGCTTTGTTTACTGCTTATTGTCCCTCCCAAAATACAAATAAGCACTACCTGCACTTTCTTTGCTGCGAATCTAGTCCCAATGGGCTATTTATTGTCTACCACAATGATATCCATATACCTTAGCGTGAAGCAAGATTGCGATCTTTAACTACTTAGATGGTTATTTTCCAGGGTCATACGCCAGAAACGCTCAAAAGAAATCGAAAAGCGCTTTATTGCTTGTCAGCTGCTATTCGTGTGGATTGCAGCCATTATCGTGACGTCACCATATATTGCTGGATCCAAGTATCAGAGTGGAACATGCTTCGCAGAAGCGATATGGAGATCAGATTTATGGGTAGGCTACGTGGGATTCTGGATCACTACTGGATGGGGGATTCCTCTAATTGTAATCACGTGCTTCTGCTGTATGATACTGCAAAAGCTGAATCAGGCAGTTCGACAAGGAACAAACTCTAGCATTCAACGGAAGAGCATAAAACGAAATCGAGACATTCTGAAGTTGTTCATAATCATGGTTTGCACGTTCTTTATTCTCACAACACCTTACGCAGCGTTTTACTTCTCGGCGACATATTTCATGCATCTGCAGCCGAAGAATGTAAACATTAAAGTCACACAACAACTAAACTACGCACTATTCGTGCTTATGATGATAAATTCCAGTATAAATCCCATCTTATATGCAAAGCTCCACAAAGGCATCAACAGATCTGCAGTGAGATTTTGGAGAAGATTTCGTCGAGTCCCTACGTACAAGTGTAGCTACCATTTGAAGCATAGCCCTGAGACAGTGATTATTTCTAGAGGCCATGGCAGCTCCGCAAGTGGGGATCTACCATTGTAAGACCATAATGTATCATTGACATGGGCGTAGAGAATGAAGAACAACAAACAGTCATGGAACTCGGTTATAGGAAAGACAAGGGATCATGGTTGTTCTAAATGGGTTAAGCATTAACCCATTTCGAACAACCATGATTCCTCAGCCAGGGTTACCATAGCATGAAAACCAAGACAATTCCTATTTCTTGCTAACGTTAACAAACGAGGTGTAATCTAGCTAAAAGTATCTCCTTCGTAGGGTAACATCTCCCACTAAGAGTTGTACCGAATTTCAAATTATCTGAGGTAACGAAATAAACACTTTTTTTAATAAGAAAAGGCTTATAATAAAATGAAGCTCAAATGGCCAAACTCTTAAGAAAATCTTAGGAAAATCAAAAAGCTCAAATTCCAAAGTGCAGTATTTTTGTAGGCCAAAAATCGATATTACGTCATTATTGCATTAAAAATGTTAAAGACAAAATTCAAAGTCGAGTATACAAGATTAGCAAAGAAGGGGCAATCTATTTTAGCTAGTTTATTTCAGTAAGTTAAGCAAATTTTAAGAAAATCTCAGGCTCAATTTCAGAAAAAGGTAAGAAAATTGAGGCTCAGAATAAAGGATGGTTTTCTTTTAAAAAAAACGTGTACTCGCTATGCCTTTCATTCTTCCGTCGACCTAGGCCCATGGTGAGGATTTATCACAAAACAGTAACGTTTTTAACTATTCCAACGCATTGCAAAACGCTCCATTGTACTTTAAATCTATTGCAAATTCTACCGTTCTATTATAAATAGTCAAGAATAGATTTGGCTAACTATAAACATTCTAGAGCAATGCACAATTTATCAAAAGAATTGAGTTGCTTTTGCATTAGCGCATTCTACACCGTTCATCAACATGGGAATTGAAAAGATCCACGCAGAACAAGAATGTTCTCCACCTCAGCAGTACTAATTAGCTGGGTGTGGATCCAGTAAGGTAGAGAGAGGGTATGGGGTAATTTTGAAACCTAACCGAAGTCATGTAGGTAAAAGGGGTTTGATAAATGCTACTACTAGGAAGGAGAAACTTGGTAATATTACTGAATAATTACATCGAAATTTTCGGAAAACGAGATACTTCCTGAGTCACATACGAAACTTAAATGGCACATGGAAATTGGGGGTAACCCAAAAATCGGGGGTAACATGGAAATCGGGGGCAAATAAATGTTATGATAAATCTGAGTTGTACAAACTTTAGTTTTATTTCAATTAGTTACTAATCTCTCTTACTGTCTGGTGATATATTGTTGTTCAATTGTTAACGCACGAATTAGCTTAGCTGAGTGGGTGTGAGTGGCCAAGCGGCCCAGCCAGTTCCATTAGCTTCGCTGAAGTAAAGCATGGCTGTATACGGTCAGAAACTGGATGGGCGACCTTCCAGATGAACGACCAAAATAGCTCTTTGGAAGGGGCGTTAAACTAGGGGTCCCATGCCTGGATGCGGCATGCAAAGTAGGCCTAAAGGCTAGATATAACAGCCTACCCAAAATAAACTAAACAACAACAACAACAGCTGTCGGGTTTTCCTTCAAATTCCTTCTCCATGGTTAAGAATCTTCAATGCAATAAAACATCAAATTCAAAGAATACAAAATAAAAAACAAACAGGATGACCCAGCATGGAAACAATATCCTACAACTAACTAAACTACCAATGACTTAATTTCAGATACTACCAACTACGTTTTTTCTTCAGATTGAGACGTGTGGTCCGTAATTTCTCTCCGAGATTTGCTATTCATATTGCTTTCGCTGTTCAGGTGTACTTTCATTATCTTTTGTATAATCTTCTCGGCTGCTTTGCCAACGTCGTACTGTGAAATATTGAAAGAAAAAGACAAATTATACATTAATAATTCCAGATACAATAGTTTATAAGCTGAGACGAATCTCTTCTGAACGATGCTAATCAGAGAAAGAAATCCGGTAATTGCAGAAAGAGAATGTCACATGAGCAACTAATACCTGAAGAAAACAACAAATTTGGCTGAAAACTAGAGTAGCTTTCAGAATTGAAAGACAAAAATAGAAAACATCAGAGATTTCAGCTGTTTGAAGCACTTCCTTCTGCAAACAAACATTTTTAACGCTTGGCGAAAGACATTTGTGTGCACTACTTGCTTTTGGCTTGTCGAGCTCTACCATGTAATGCACTCTTTTTTTATAAGAATGATTTTTATTAGAATATTGAGGCTCAAAATCGCTGAAATTTAAGAAAAATTTAAGAATAACACGAGGCTCAAGCTTCATTAAAACATAAAAACTTTTCGCATCCTAGTTATAATACGGCTTTCAGATTTACATGGGCATTATCGATGCAAAATATAAACTCTTGCTTAGTTTTATGATATAGTAAAACATCAATAAAGATGGAGTGTATTTCTTAAATTTTTTGGCAAAGTTACACTTTTGGTATTTAAGAACAATTTAAGAATAATTGTACGTTAAAAATCAGAAAAATTTAAGAATATCGAGGCTCAGAAAAAGTCAGGTATTATTATAAAAAAATGAGTGTAGTAACTAACTGCTATCTACAAAGATCTACAAAAGATCAACACGACACCTATAAAAGCTACTGTATTGCAAGGAAGTCCTTAAGGAAAGTTTAAGAAATGTAACCATTTAGGAGAGAATCGCACTAGCAATATTTCTACTTAATCAAGTAGCTGGAGGCATTTACTAGAGGGGCAAAGCCTGGCTTTACTTTCACTTTGGGAGCAAGAGTTTTAACTGAGTATATAACCTTCAGTCAATAATTCTTTTGGGGGACAATATTTTACTAGTCTTTTGATTTGGTTGGCATTGCCCTTCCATGCCCCCGAAAGCCCAATTCTGCCTTGCTACTCAGTGAGATTTTCACTAGGCTGTTTCAGCGTTTTTGATAGGATAGACAGCAGCACACAGCATAGTTCACTCAGTAAATTTCGACTTTGCACACCCAGTTAGATAGCCGTAGGGTCAAAAACAATATAATGTCATTCCTTTTATAGATTGTACCAGAGAAAAAGTACTGGAGACCAAATGCTGCCAAAGTGCCGAAAGTTAGTGAAGCGAGAAAATTTTAACACGCCTCTAAAATGTGCCTAAAATATTGAAGTGCAGGTTATGAAAGCGCCGAAAGTGCATATAAATTTTCAAAAACGTAGGTGGGGTCTCAATAAAATTGCGCCCCTCCCCCCAGTAGTGCCATCCCCGATTTCTATGCAAAGAAGGTTGGTTCATAAACTGTAATGCGAGGATACCTGTAACACATGGACACCATTGAGACAGACTACGGTGAGTTCCTGCAGGCCATTTCTATTCAGATCAACAGTCTGGATGGCAAGAAGTGGCTTTGCAAAGCTCTTCGTCCACCGGAGGTCAAAGTGAGAGAAGACGTGGTCATTTTCCATGCTTGAGCGATATGACTTATAGACAAGTAGCTCCTGGCATAGAGAAAGTTGACTTCAGGAATCTATAGAGCTTTCATCTGCTACATGGTAAATTCAACAATATTTAGGGTATAGAGAAAAGGATAGGCTTGTATACATTGTACCATTATTACACTGTATTACTGATAGCTTGAAAATTACCAATAGATACTGATCGCATATGAAAAAAATAACTTCTATGTTAAATAATTATCTTTTCAATGCAACAAAACTAGAAATAATGCTACAACTAGGTGAAGCCTTGATCAAGAGATTTATCTCGAAAGAGCCAGAGATTTATCTTTGTCAAAAAAGCTGATAAACTAAGAATTGTAAATTCAATAAACTTCTTGATTGGAAGCAGATGGAAATATGCCTACCGAAAATCCTCGAATTAGCTCCATTTGGGCCTATTTATATTTTGGATTTTTGCATGGGAGCTTATTCGAGGGGTGGGGGACTCAATCGATAGGCAGGAGCTTGAAAAATTTTCCTGGTAGTTGGACATATTCCCAGCTGAAATTTTACTAATAAATGATGCTACACATACAAACAATAGATATTTTTTAAAGGACAGGCAAATTTCTTTAAGAAATGGCTGTTTTTTCTTTCCTAGCTCCATAAAGTACCAACAGACTTTCAAATGGGTACGGTCACATGCTTGTTTGCGGCTTATTCGAGGGGGGCTTATTGAAAAATTTGTAGCTCTAGGGTGGGGGGCTTATTCGAGGATTAATGATATTTCAAGATATATCTATATATACTGTTTCCTATCTAGTTTTTACAAAATGCAAAAAACCTAGAGAGCATTTAAAAATTACATTTAAAAATCTGATCTCAAAGCACTCTCCTTTGATGTAAATCAGAAACAGAGATGTACTGTTATTCTGGCAAGACAGTTTTTAGCGGGTTCTTCAAAACAATCGATTCCTCGTGCGATTACAGACTGCATAGATGTCAGTAGTAAACTATATTGCTGCCAATGGGTCGTCAAATATAGTTTACTACTGATGTCATTTTGATAATTTACCTGACCATACGTTCCAAGGATGATTTCGTTGTCCCCATCCAAGTCAAGGTCAGCAATTGCTGAACACGTGACGCTATCGAAGTGATCTGACTTGGGCAATACAACCATGTCTTGGAAACCACAACTGCAAACATTACTACAGCGCAAAATAAAGAGCAAATTAGTATTTATAATTAGTAATTATACTGGGTGGCCAGAAAATCAATACATACTATAAAACCAGTTGCCTTGGGACTATTTCATGAATAAGTTACTATAATAGGGGTGTCTATAGTTTTCTCCGTGCGGAAAAAGTCCAGACAATTAAGAGATCTTTTGATTTTTGTGACAAACTAAGAGAAACGGTGGGTGGGTTGTTTTGGAGTGTGATGTCACATTTGTCAAACAAATCGATATTTAGCACATTTGGGCTAAAAATGCCAGTCTTGCCCCCTTTTCAAATTTAGCTCAATATTTAAAATTAATTTGGCAATCCTGTTCTGATGACAGTTTGGGATTTCCACTTCTTCATTTTCACTATTTTCAACACAGAAGGCATAATAAACATATTATAAAGTACCGAAATATGACGTCACGAAAATTAAACTATTAAAATATTTTAATTTTGGCTCTAGGTTTTGAAAAAGCAATTCAAAATAGCCATAAGTTACAAAATTTCAGCTTGATCTAACAATTAATTACCAAGATATAGGGAATTTAATGCTGACTTATTTCCTATCAAGCCACTGTATTTTGAGCCTGGTTCTAAAAGTTATGAACCAGGTAGAAAATACAGTGGTTTGTATGGCATGTCGTCTGTCAACAAGTGGCCATATTTCATCAAATTTTGATACCATTCACTTAAAGCCATCAACACATCCCTATTTTACGGTGCTCTTTCTTTCATACCACATGGTCAAAATATAAACCTTCTAAAAATATACTTTTATGACGTCATCACTTCGGTACTCTATTGCGAAAGCAGAAAGATATCCTATTGAAATTCACAATGTGACGTCATACATTGGGGGGAGGGGTGGGTGGATAGTTCTGAATTTGTAGCGAAGTGTGACTGGGAGTGGGTGGGTGTCTAAAAATGCCAAAATTAGTGTGATGTAATATGTGAATGGCCCCTGAGGGATCAGATCACACACTACAAGTAGCATACACGTTTTTCTTATAAGAAAATCATTAATTTGCCTGAGCCTCAATTTTCTTAACTTTTCCCGAAATTGAGCCTGAGATTTTCTTAAATTTTTCTTAACTTTTACTAAAATAAACTGGCTAGAATGATATAAACTTTAGTTAATAATAATTTATACTTGAATTTGAATTCCATCTTTGACATTTTGAATGCAATAACGACGAAATACCGATTTTTGGTCTATAAAATTAATTAATTTTGGAAATTAAGTCTGGTAATTTCGTTACGATTTTCTTAAGATTTTGACGATTTGAGCCTCATTTTCATATAAACTTTTTTCTTATAAAAAAAAGTGTATAGCAATATGAACACTGTATTTCAATAGCATTTCCCTCAATGGAAGCAGTGATGCTGTGCTTTGGACTTATCATTATAAACAATTTCTTTAGTCTTGGTAAAAAAGTAAAAAACTCCATGTATACATAACATTCAACTTTATTTTCAAATTTTGATGCGGGTCAATCAAAATTAATCAGCGGGCAGAACTTGGCCTGTGGGCCGTAATTTGGACACTCCTCTAAAGGAAGATAGTGACAATAGATGAATAAATATTTCCCTCCTTTCAAAGCAATTATTTGTAGAACAGAAATTTACAGCGAAAATCATTTGTTGAATAGAGCCAACAATTACATGAACTATTTCCCATGTGTAGGAGTATATTTGTATATCTTATCTGCAAATCTTATTTCTAGATCATACCTGTAGATTTTATCGGTAGATTTTATCTCTATATCACAAACATAATCACAAAGATCATTTCACTCACGAATAGATGACAGATAATTTAAGGGCACACGTGACCAACAAGCATAAATCTTCAGAATCTACAGCCTGATCTATGCAACTTCTTTCTTCTCTGGGAGCTAAAAAGGAAATTTTAAATTTATGTTTCATTACAACTATGCTCCTTTACTTTGAACACTATACTGTACGATTAAGGCAGGGAAACTTTTATAAAATCCATTGTCAATATGCATCCTTGTATAAATCCAAATCTAAGTGACGGAACAATCGAGGACTTGAAGTTGAGATAGTGTCAAATAAACCCGAGCCCAAATGTGGTTTGTAGGAAGTCATGTCTACGACGCAAAAAACATTTTTCAGGGAGTCGACATGCATTTATATTGAATTAAATAAGACGATTGCGCAAAAAATCAAATTTAAAAATAAGAATGGAGGTGGGAGTTATCTCATACTTACATTCAACCATTTCCTCCATCCGCAAGGTTGATGTTTCACTTTTAAGTGGAAAAAGTCGAACGGAAGTGACTAGGCCTGCAGCATCCATTGTGAACGATTTTAGTATTACTAAGTAAAAAAGTAATCATCATATATTTCATCAAATAGCTTAGTTAGTTGCTCAATCAGTCAGTCGCTCAGTTGGTTGGTTGGTCAGTCAGCCAGTTGGCCGGTCGGTCAGCCAGTAATAATTCAAACACTAGTGAACAAACAAAAAGAAAATCAAGCAAATTAGGTAGAAAATAACTAAACTTCTGGAGAAATCAACATTTAAGTCTCAATTTCCAATAAATAGACTGTCCACCAGTCAAAGCACTAATCACAGGAAAGAATATTTACTACTAAACTTTCTGCTAATGCAGCATAAATGTATGTGGACCTTTCTCATCCCTTCTCTGCTGATATTCCATTTGGATATATCATACACTGCTGTTCTCACTCATTACAAATTTGTCTTCTGCAGCCTGGTCCTATATCCATGTCCCTATGCCCCCATAAAAAGTTCAGCTTTTACCAGGGGTGAGTCTAGTCACTTTCCATTAGGGAGAAATTTTGACTATTTGACCAGCCACTATAACTAAAGGAAGGTCACATACAACACTATGACCAATGGGGTGCTGATCTCCCGCAGCACGGTTCTTGCAGTTTGATACACGTGGGGAGGGGGTATCACAGCCCTATGCCCCCAAGACCATCTGAATGGCCTTTACATACCTGAGTTGTGATTTACAATTGAAACTTTGATGAATCCATTCTGACACCCAACTGCACTCACTCTCAGATTACCTTTACAATTCTTTGTGTCCATCCACATTACACTATAAATAAAGCAAGCAAAGAGGACAATAAACCCTTGCAGCTACTGGGAATGAAACAATAGCAATACATCAGTCCCTTTTGAAAGATTTCTTTTCATCAGGAACTTATGAATAATTCTATTTCAAAGAGAGGCAGAATGCAAAGATACAGAGATAGCTGCAGGTGTTACAATCAAATTAGTGACTGGGAAAAGTCTACAAGGAATACTTTAAAATGAATTAACTAGATAGCTGAAGACATTGCCAGCAAATAGACAAATATCTATTCATATTCTAATGCACAGTTGAAAATCACCAAGAATGCTACATTTGCATTATGGTGGTAAATGTGTCCAACTAGCTAGCATTATGTAGCTGGCATCAGGCAATTAGCTGACTACAATCTATCATTGTAATTGATGATGTGGTTCAATAATCTTAGAAGAAATGACAAATGACATGTGTACATGTCACTAACTTGCTTGGAAGCCCCAAAAATTCAGGAAAAAACTCTTCAACAGGGAACTCTTCAAATCTTTGCCTTTCTTTATTCTGAGGAGAGAGTAAGCCAATTCAGATATCCAGCAAGCTCTGTACAATTGCAGTATGCTGAAATTGGAGTACCTTGAAGGCATGTTTAGGTGTGAAATTCTTCAAGCACAATTTATGCAAATGGAATTCCAGAGCACTAAATATGTATCCTCATTTTTCAAAGAAAGATCAATGCAAATACTGTATTGATACAGAGAGAAAAAATATTGATGATTCTAAAGCACAAGAACATCATATTTTTCAATTGCAGGCTACATAAAAACAATCCTCAAGTGTGGATTATCATCATACTTTTCATCTGCATCTTATGTACAAATGATCCTCAAGTGTGGAGGCACATACTTGAGATTGTCAATAAAGAATACCCTATTCTATAGTACATATTGATTGCCACAAAGTACAGAAATAATCAGACAGGCAAACCTCTTTAAACAAGTGTATTTTCTGATCATTGCTGGATAAAAGAAACACATTTTCTTTCCATTTCCCATCCACATAAATACTGGATGAATAAAGCAACAAATAATATGTTAATTCTTATGTTTGTTAAATAAAGCCAATTCAAACTATACTGGTTCTCTATACATCTGACCAAATATTAAAAAATATTTCACATTTAATTGTGCTCACTTAGAATAAGATAAAGAATTATTTATTTCAGCACAATATTAAAAGCATTTCTTGAAAGTAATATGAGCAGCTGAGGACAAACCTTGAATGTGTCAACTGGAATGGTGTAAACTGCAGTTCAATGTGCTCACAGCCTCCTAACATTATAAATACACTACACTATTATGCATGAGCAAATCCCAATTAGGAAAGTAATATTGGCCCGATTTCTAATAAAAGTGTCTATATACAGAATATCTTAAGGTAGAATAAAGCCAGAATCTTATATAACAGCTTCTGAAAGATGTCTAGAATACTCTGTGCACCTTTGAGCTTTACTAACATACATTATGTAAGACTGCTTGACCACATCCAAATGACAAAAAATCCAAATAACTTCAAAAAACTAACAAGTTCTGCCCTTCAATTCCAATTTCACATTACAACAAAAGTAAAAAGTGCATACGTTCAATGTCCTTCAGTGATCTGCTTTGCTCAGGCTCCATTTCTTTGTAAATATTCAAGAAAAACTGATACTTTTTTACTCCATCAGTTATCTGTAAAAATTGCTACTCAACATGATTGAAATTTAAGCAATTTAAAAACAATTTGATACAATAATTATTGAAAGTACTCAGCTTCCACAAATCTAATCCTGATGACAAACATTGTAGTAGATTCCAATGCTTAATAACAATAGCAAAAGATAACAGAAACCTCAAAAATCTTAATAACAATAAAATTTAACTTTTCAAAGGCTAGAATAAAAATCCTTTGCTTTTCTGTAATAATCTCAGTTACCATGCAAATGAATTTGTCTTTTTAAACCCAACATTGATCATTTAATTTTTTTAAAACTAACATTGATTAAATTTTATGTTTTTTTACATTCCTGAAGACATCTAAAGAGATTTCTTTGGAAGGGTTCTGTGGTTAAAAGATCTTTACTGAAATAAAACTTTATCTTTGTTAGATATATGTTAGTTTGTATTGTTCACTGTTGTTTTTGTTGGCTGCAGGGGAGATGTGCTAGATCACACCTCCTGCGGTTTCATCCAGTCAGTCATCCTGTAGTGTGATGTAGTTGGTATTTTATGGTACATTCTTTATTGAGAAAAATGCTTTAATTAGCTATACCTTGTTGTTGTTGTAGTTGTAAATATTTATTGCTTAGAAAAAACATTGATCATGTCTGTCTCAAAATCTAACTCTATGTATAAATAAAAACAATCATACATCATTGTAAATTGCCCTACAGAGTACAATCGTGTCCCAGCAAAACAATAAGAAACCTGTTGCATTTGGATTATTATTTACCAAGCATTATCAGAATCAACAACAACTTAAACATAAACAAGCTTAGTAAATATAGAATAGCAAGATAGAATATTAATGCAATGAAGCATTCCACATGTAGCATTCCACATACTGGCTACAGCAATGAAAATAATTGCCTCTCACCTTCACCAAAGCAAGTGATATTGCAATCACTTTTATATCAAACTTCCTTGGTGATGTCTTGTGTGTTGCACAGGTAAAGGCATCCATTGAAATAATTTCTGCATCCCCTAAAAACAATATTCAATGAGACAAGAGCAAAACACAGCACCATAATACACCTTAAGCAAATGACAGATAGACTGGAAATTTTGCTGTGCACCTGGAATATCTTGCCTGTGCACTGGCTTACACACTTTCCAATATTGGATGCACACAATCAGTTTAGTTGTTTTCTGACTATGCATTTGAAGAGGCAAAAAGTTAAACACTTTAAATTCTTAGAAAAAGCTTTAATATCTGATCCATGCAAGAAATTCTGGGAATTTATCTTGGATGTGCACCATGAATTCTAGTGAAGTGAAATTGTCCACACAGTAAACAGACTTAGACTGGAATGATAGGACAAGACCAGGAAAGCTGTTGGGATACATACTTTGTGTATTAGTATACTTGACAATTTTCTACTCTCAGTCAGGAATGTGCTTAAACTAGTTTGAAAATTAATAGCAAAGATTCAATCTACAAGCTACTGCTCTTCTCTCTTGTCTCATTTGAAGTCTTCTGGTCTCGTTTCTTTAATTGAAGTCCTCCATTACCAAAATCATTTATAATTACTTCTATAACAGTTGGGCATTCATCTTATCAATCTACACAGGTTTGTCAAGACCATTTCTTATGGTGCAATATCCTGGGGCTCCATTTGCCCTAAGGTTTCATGGTCTAGAGCAGGGGTCTCAAACTTGTGGTCTGCAGGCCATTTGTGGCCCCCAGGGCAATATTTTGTGGCCCTCACCTGGTTAGAAGGTATAGTAATAGTGTAGCTGCCTGCAAGAGGAATGGGCCTCAGAAGGGCCTCTCAGCAAGCTTTAGCCCTTATCCCTCATCAATAGCAAGCTAAGTTTCACTAGCTTCATGCACTCTATCATTTCTAGATGCCAGTCAGTACTTGATGCTCAGAAGGGATGGTCAAAACTGTTAATAAGGATATTTGAGGATATTTCAATTGATTTTTGTGGTATCCCTTATGTGGCCCGACAATACCCATGAACTGCCTTCAGTGGCCCCCGGGTAAATTGAGTTTGAGATCCCTGGTCTAGAGTGTTTTATAGAGTGAGACCAAGCCTTCTGCCTATATTAATTGCTTAAGTATTTTATACATAAAATTGGCCTACTGAGCTACACTAGTGACTGTGATAGAGATTGCCCATGTACTGGAGGTTGTTCACGCAGTTAACAGCTTATTCATAAAAAACTAGTTTGAGTTTCTAGTATTTAAATCCCTGTGTATGAAAGAAAAATTAATGGATAGGCTAGTCAATCATTAATAGAATGACTATTCACTATATTAGCTTTCAACCAGACTGGAAACTTTGCTGCGCGCTAGCAATATCTTGCCCGCGCACTGGCCTGCGCACCTTCCACTATTGGACTCACACAGTCAGTGTAGTGGTTTTCTGGCCGCGCATGTGAAAAGGCAAAGCGCCAGACACTTGCTATTAGTTGCAAAAAGTTCGAAATCTGATCCATACAAAAATCCAGGGGATTTATCTCGAACGCGCACCGTGAATTCTTAAAAAATGAAATCGTCCGCGCAGTAAACAAACTTTCGAGTGTGTGGCTTCAAAGGTATAAGATTTATATGGTCAGCCAAAAGGAGTACTCTATTAAATTATAATTCAACATACCAGGTATGTAAGATAAATAAACTGCATTCGCACAAATATTACGCGGACCTTTGCCATCATATACACATTCAATACACGATACATTCCCGCGTAATGTTGCAATCAACAGCTTTTCCTCGTCAGCAGAAAAAAGCTTAGAGCAACAGTAAATATTTGATTGCGACTCTAGATTAAGGAAGTATGTTTCATCATAAGGGAATACTTCATTTGAAGAATCATGATTGCGTGCGCTACTCAGATCCGAAAAGCTGTTGGCCATTTTACTTCTATCTTTTAACGGTACAGCGCTCCATTTTGAGAACATTAGTTTGCTGCCTGATAGCTGTTTAGTTGAATTGGTGATGCTAAAGAGTATGGTTCAGCTCGAGACAAGCCATATAGGGGCTCGAGAAAGAGACAGCCAAATAGGTGCCACAAGCCATATAGGGGCTCCACGGGTGGTAAGTAGCACAATCGCGGTAACGTCACAAATAATAATCTCTCAATCACAATCACCACATACTTCAGCATCACGGGGGTTGCATATGAAAACATTAGAAAGCGAGCTACACCTCGCCGGCTTCACAAGAAGCTAAATATTCCTCAGACAGTATCATAGGGGACAATACTCTCACAAAATCTCTTCGATTTCATCAAGAAACAAAACAAGCCACATAGGGCGCAGGCCGCAAGTAATGTCATGAACGGTAGTATATATACAATACTAGGGTATGCGAGTGAAATTATTGCAAGTCTCTCCCTTTTACTTTTCTTCAACAAATATATTTAATAAATAATGCTGAATCAAATTTCGAAAAGAAATTTAATCTAAGAATTATAGGTTTCCCAATGATACAACACAAGCCAAATAGCAGCAGATAGGCCCAAAGTCATATACGCTTGTATAAATAAGCCTAAATTAAAAGAGATAAATATATTGCATATATCTCCCTTTGGACTTTCTTCAAGAAATATATGTAATCAAAGACCCTAAATCAGATTCTTCTATCAGTTTTCAGTCATCGCTTACAGTTTTGCGAAAGAGACACGACAAGCCAAATAGGGGAGGCCGCGAGTAATGTCGTATGCGATAGTATAACCAATAATAGGGGATGGCAGTAAAAATATTGCAAGTCTCTCCCTCTGGACTTTCTTACAGAAATATATGTAATCAAAGGCCCTGAATCATATTCTTCCATCAGTATTCAGTTATCGCTTACAGCTTTTCCAAAGAGACAGGAGAAGCCAAATAGGGGCAGGCCGCGAGTAATGTCGTAAGCGGTAGTAGAAACAATAATAGGGGATGGAAATAAAAATATTGCAAGTCTCTCCCCTTTACATTTCTTCAAAAAAATATATGTAATCAATGGCCGTGAATCAGATTCTTCTATCATTTTTCACTTATCGCTTACAGTTTTGCCAAAGAGACAGGAGAAGCCAAATAGGGGCAGGCCGCGAGTAATGTCGTAAGCGATATTAAATTCAATACTAGGGTATGCGAGTAAAAATATTGCAAGTATCTCCCTTTCACTTTTCTTCAAGAAAGATATGTAATAAATGATGCTGAATCAAATTTCGAAAAGAAATTTAATGTATGAATTATAGGTTCCCCAATGATACACCACAACCTAAAACGCAAAAGCTAAACCCAATGTCACATTCAATAGTATGAATAGACATAGAGTATACAAGTTAAAAACATTGCATTTGCCTCTCTTTTGGACTTTTTCAAGAAATATTTGGAATCAAAGACGCTGATTCAGATCCATCCATCATTTTTGCCTTATAGCTAACAGTATACGCCAAGTAATGTTTCAGTTTTCTATAAGTAATGTCGTAAGCGGTAGTATAACCAATAATAGGGGATGGCAATAAAAGTATTGCAAGTCTCTCCCTTTTACTTTTCTTCAAAAAAATATATGTAATCAAAGGCCCTAATTCAGATTCTTCTATCAGTTTTCACATATCGCTTACAGTTTTGCCAAAGAGACAGGAGAAGCCAAATAGGGGCAGGCCGCGAGTAATGTCGTAAGTGATATTAAATTCAATACTAGGGTATGCGAGTAAAAATATTACAAATGTCTCCCTTTTACTTTTCTTCAACAAATATATGTAATCAAAAGCCCTAAATCAGATTCTTCTATCACTTTTCACTTATCGCTTACACTTTTGCCAAAGA
>OLMO02000275.1:3380832-3467468 GCA_900291935.2 Cassiopea xamachana
ACACTTGCAATATTTTTACTGCCATCCCCTATTATTGGTTATACTACCGCTTACGACATTACTCGCGGCCTGCCCCTATTTGGCTTCTCCTGTCTCTTTGGCAAAAGTGTAAGCGATAAGTGAAAAATGATAGAAGAATCTGATTTAGGGCCTTTGATTACATATATTTGTTGAAGAAAAGTAAAAGGGAGACATTTGTAATATGTTTACTCGCATACCCTAGTATTGAATTTAATATCGCTTGCGACATTACTCGCGGCCTGCCCCTATTTGGCTTGTCGTGTCTCTTTGGCAAAACTATAAGCGATGAGTGAAAACTGATAGAAGAATCTGATTCACGGCCATTGATTACATATATTTCTCTAAGAAAGTCCAGAGGGAGACACATGCAATATTTTTATTGCGAGACCCTAACTTTGTTTCTACTACCGCTTACGACATTACTCGCGGCCTGCCCCTAGTTGGCTTCTCCTGTCTCTTTGGAAAAGCTGTAAGCGATAACTAAATACTGATGGAAGAATATGATTCAGGGCCTTTGATTACATATATTTCTGTAAGAAAGTCCAGAGGGAGACACTTGCAATACTTTTACTGCCATCCCCTATTATTGGTTATACTACCGCTTACGACATTACTCGCGGCCTGCCCCTATTTGGCTTCTCCTGTCTCTTTGGCAAAACTGTAAGCGATAAGTGAAAAATGATAGAAGAATCTGATTTAGGGCCTTTGATTACATATATTTGTTGAAGAAAAGTAAAGGGGAGACACTTGCAATATTTTTATTGCCATCCCCTATTATTGTTTATACTACCGCTTACGACATTACTCGCGGCCTGCCCCTATTTGGCTTCTCCTGTCTCTTTGGCAAAACTGTAAGCGATGAGTGAAAACTGATAGAAGAATCTGATTCACGGCCTTTGATTACATATATTTGTTGAAGAAAAGTAAAAGGGAGACATTTGTAATATTTTTACTCGCATACCCTAGCATTGAATTTAATATCGCTTACGACATTACTCGCGGCCTGCCCCTATTTGGCTTGTTGTGTCTCTTTGGCAAAACTATAAGCGATGAGTGAAAACTGATAGAAGAATCTGATTCACGGCCTTTGATTACATATATTTCTGTAAGAAAGTCCAGAGGGAGACACATGCAATATTTTTATTGCGAGACCCTAACTTTGTTTCTACTACCGCTTACGACATTACTCGCGGCCTGCCCCTATTTGGCTTCTCCTGTCTCTTTGGAAAAGCTGTAAGCGATAACTGAATACTGATGGAAGAATATGATTTAGGGCCTATGATTATATATATTTCTGTAAGAAAGTCCAGAGGGATACACTTGCAATATTTTTACTGCCATCCCCTATTATTGGTTATACTATCGCTTACGACATTACTCGCGGCCTGCCCCTATTTGGCTTGTCGTGTCTCTTTGGCAAACCTGTAAGCGATGAGTCAAGACTGATAGAAGAATCTGATTTAGGGTCTTTGATTACATATATTTCTTGAAGAAAGTCCAAAGGGAGACATGTGCAATATATTTATCTCTGTTACTTTAGGCCTAGTTATACAAGCGTATGTGACTTTGGGCCTATCTGCTGCTATTTGGCTTGTGTTGTATCATTGGGAAACCTATAATTCATACATTAAATTTCTTTTTGAAATTTGATTCAACATCATTTATTAAATATAGTTGTTGAAGAAAAGTAAAAGGGAGAGACTTGCAATAATTTCACTCGCATACCCTAGTATTGTATATACTACCGCGCACGACATCACTTGCGGCCTGCGCCCTATTTGGCTTGTTTTGTGTCTTGATGAAATCGAAGAGATTTTGTGAGAGTATTATCCCAACGATACTGTCTGAGGAATATTTAGCTTCTTGTGAAGCCGGCGAGGTGTAGTAATGTATGTTATGATAATTATTGGCATTATTTGAGCGGACGTTATCGACCCCCGTGAAGTTATTAGTGCTGTGATATGTGATTCTTAAATTGCGGTCAATGATTGTGATGTGATGTAAGGTATGCCCTCCTGTGGAGCCCCTATTTGGCTCGCGGCACCTATATGGCTGTCTCTTTCTCAAGCCCCTATATGGCTTGTCTCGAGCTGAACATTATTGATGCTAAAGGAGGCCAGCTAAAAATGGAAGGTAGAAGGCGCTTGAGTTAGTTCTGTGAAAGCCGAATCCTTCATCCGAGAACTAAGCCAGTGGATTTGGTGAACCTGTAAGGTATTTATTGCTATTCGATTATATGTACCTATAGGTCCAGCTTTACTTGGCGTCAAAAGTTATTTGTAAACAATCAAAATCACTTGATAGAGCAGGTTAAAGGTTCCTAGGGTTCTCGATTATATTGCCTGCTCTTTCTTCAAAAACAGAAAGCTCTAATGCATGCAAAATTAAGTCTGCAAGGCATCGCAGTTCTCAACAAAATCTTGTGTATACAGAGGCAAGAATGTATGCATGTGCACAAACGCATAGAAATAGTGTGACATATTTGCACACATTTTAGTTTTTTCATGCGTGCTGTAATTTGGCTTTCGCAACCATATATATTGGTGCGCATGGACAAGATTTCTGAAAATAGTCTTGTGTGTGCACGTGTCACATTTTATAGATTATAGTGACGGTCGATGAAATTTAAATCTTGATTGTGAGCTTTGTTTAAAATGGATTACTTGCAAATGCTTTTAGTTGGCGCTAATGCAGTTTTGTACCACCTCCATGTCTGCCATTATGACATTGACCAAACATGGTGCGATTATACCCACACACACTCCATGTTTAGCAATTGCCAATATGGCAGACATGGAGGGGGTACGAAACTGCATTAGTTTTTAGTTACTAAGAGATAAAGGACCTAAATTGTAATAATGAGTTTTGAAGTGTCATTTTGCATGCTTTCTATTAATTATCTGGTATGAAAATAGTTCTAGTACACTCTTCACATTATGCAAAAATGGGCTTGTATTTTAATGTGTACCAATATTTATGATTGATAATTCTGATTATACAGGCATTGTGCATAGTCAATTTTCAAGCATAGTATTACTATGGATAGTAAGCATTCTGATGATGAAGCTGTAGTTGTATCTCCAATGTCATCTAAGTCCACTGGTATTTCTTTTTATAAATAATCAAATACTCCTACCTATTTCATATTAATACTTTGTTAAAATTTATGCTGGCTAGTTGATGAGATTTGTTTCAATTCCAAACTCTGTTGTAATGTAGTTTTTTCTCTAAGATTTATTGACATGTTTAACATCTGACCACAAAATCACTATGCCATTGATTACAACTGAATACCTATGTAATTTGCAATTCAGTTTTCACCACTAACCTAGTTAATATCAGCAGGATGTTAATGCATGGCAGTTTTTTCTGTGCCAGGTGTTATGACTAGAATGTATTCTATTATGTATTAGAATTAAGTTTCCAATGCCATTGAATCAGTACTATGCAAGATTTATGCAAGATTATTTTTTTATCTGTCTTGTAAGAATATATATTTATGGATGTAAAATGACCTTTATGGCAGAATATTTTTAATATGCAAAGGTGATGGCCTTTTGACCACTGTTCATTCAAGGATATATAATTTGTTTTACTTCTGTTGTTTTAAGATTCAAGAGAAGTGGAACCAACCCACAAAGATAGAAATGAAAGGTATAGATTTAAAAATGAGAGAGAAGAAGGTGAACTAGAAAGTGATGGTAACAGTTCTGATGACAGTTCTCCACCTCAAAGTGCAAAAATTGCCTCTGAGGGTCTTTTTAGTGAGAAGACACATGGCACTAATGCTGAAAATTCTGGAAGCAATAGTGAAGATAACAAACAACCATCAATGGAAGTATTTCTGCAAAAGAAGAATGTTGTAGTTGATGATGACTTGGTCAAAAGTAGCCCAAAGATCTATGATGGAGTGGAGAGTGATGTTGATCCTGCAGAAATCAGCAGAGATGCACCTGAGCAAAGTTTTGATGGTACTTTATATGGCCCAGTTAAGGCCCATTGTTATTATACCATCATTGTGTCTATTGCTTGGTAGTGATTTTAAAAGATATTTCACATAGGCATGTACACACACACACACACACACACACACACACACACACACACACACACACACACACACACACACACACACACACACACACACACACACACATGCTCATAGTAAACACAATGCAATGTTTTATGTGAAAGGTAACATAAACATGCATATTTACATAAACAGTGTACTCCAGACAATCTAGTATTGTATAATCTGGATGTTTGGTTAATCCTGACATTTTCCATACTCCCAAAATTTTGCATAGTCAACTATACTGCTTATTGTGGATTTTTTGAGAGATAGCTTTGCTTTTTCTGAATTTTCTGTCAAATATTCTCTTCCAAAATACTCCAAATTGTTAAAATTTCACATTAATATCAAACAAAAACCTTCTAAGAGACAGAAAGCACTATATCTAGAGGATTTTTCCATACCTATTTCACTATTTAGCAGTCATTGTTCTGGGAAATGCTTGTTGAAGGCTTGTTGAAGGGTTTCACTAAATTTATGTTTCTCTTGTTTCATCTGAATTTATAACAATTAGTGAAAGCATTATAAAGATTTTACTGAAATTCATAGAGAATGTCTTGGTATGATTAATTTCAAGCTGTTCTTTATAATATTTCAATCCTTACTTCATTTTGTGTTTTAAAAATTGACCCTCTTGTTTAGCCAGATTTCCACTTAATCTGGATTTTTTTCCTTACTCCTGATCAATCCAGAATATCTGGAGTATACGACCTATGTACTCTTTTATTTCTGTTTCTGTTGCATCCTCAAGCATTCAAAGGTTGCCTATCGTGGATATTCATTGTTCTCTACAATGTACCTTCATTTTCAGCCGTCCATATTCTCTAATGCTGATCCTTTCCTTGATATCTTCAGTCCTCATTCTCTGAGGTCTTCCCTTTGATTTCTTGCCATCTATAAATCCTTCCATTATGTTGACAAACAAATTTTAATTTGAACTTCTTACAACATGGCCAAAGAATGATGATTTTCATTTAGTGATCTGTGCTCTTACATATGCTTAAACATTACAAAATGAAATCATTTCTTTATCAAGCATTTATATGCAGTAGGTTCTTATATCATTTTTGTTGAAAATGACTTTCATGTGTAATTTTGTCTCATAGATGACAATGAACATGACAGAGAGGTAAAGTTGGGATCAAGTTCTGATGAAGAAATGAGTAGTGCTGTAGAGGATGAAGATGAAATAGAGGAGGAAGTAAAACATAGTGATGAATCTGATGCTGATTCAAGTGATGCTGCTGAATCTGATTCATCCAGTGATAGTGAAAGAGATAGTCCAAAGAAAACTGATGTGAAAAAGCCTAGCTCACTTGTAGATATTTCAGATGATGAAGGCTATAGAGGGCATTCAGCAGTTTCAGTAGGTGAGGGATCAGACCAAGACTCACTAAGGAAGAAGAAATCAGAATTAAGGTAATGAGTTTAGTCTTGTTTGATAAATTATGTCATAGATTATGCATGCATACAGGTTTGCCTATCATTAAATATTGCGGATTTTGTCATTTATCAAGTCTCATAAATCTGCATTAGTTTTCATAAATCTTCCTAGAATAAATTAGGAGGTAATTAATCATAATTAGTCATAGTAGCATAATATATGCTGCTTGCTGATCATGATTGGTCAAAGTTATTGCAGAACATGAACAAAGCCAGCCAATGCAATCTTTTGGTAGTAGGAGCCTTGTTGGTCCATCAGGCACTTACATTGATGACAGTCGACTTCATTCTTGAGTTATAGCTATCCTCCATATAATTCCAAGATATTTTCAATTACAAGTTAACAATTTTCCTTCCCTACAAAATGTGAAATTCCCCTATCTGTAGAAGATGTCTTGGCCTAGTAGTTCATCAATAAGCTTTTTGAATGGGTACTGTCTGGTTCCTGAGAATTCATAAGCTGTAGATGTGGATCTATATTGTTGCTTTTCTTCTCAAACATAGCTCTGAAAGTGGGGAGCAAATAGGCAGGTTTAGCCCGGTTTTACTCTTGTTTTATCATAGTTGATTTCCTAAAAACATTATACCCAGTTGTTATTTTTCTGATACATTATGAACTTCTGCGATTGCTGAACTCTAATGAAAGCCGTCCTTGATTTAGGGAATGTGGGCACTTAATTCAGCTGTTGCAGGGCTGTAAATAATTGTGTCTTCCTAGCCCATATATGGAATACCACTCTTTTTTCATAGTTTCTCGTTGTTTTGACGTAGGACTGACGAAAGGAAATCACAATCAGAATCTGAAAGTGAAGACGATGGCGAGCCTGAAAAGCCGAGATCACTTGTTTTCAAGAAGATCATGAAACCAGAAAAACAGAAGGATTTTGATCAGCAAATGCATAGTGATGATGATGCAGAAGGAGTGGTGGATCATTTAGATATAGCTGCCCCACAGCAGGCGCTACTTAGGCGGTCAAGAAAGAAAGAGAAAAAGCGCAGCAGTGATAGAGCAGAACGAAGTGTAAGTCGAAAGGAAAGGTTAAGTCCGAAAGAGCGAAAGAAAGCATACAAGGAAGATAGGCCAAGAGGGGGCAGCCGAGATAGAGATAGGTATAGTAAATATGATACTGTCGAAGAGAGAAAACGACGAAAATATGAGAAGTACGATAAGTTCAGGGATCAACCTGGGCACAGACCGAGATCTGTCATCGAGAAGAAACGTAGCGATGAAGATCTAAGGCGCAAAGCCTTGCAGAAGAGACCCAAGGAAGAAAATTTGATTAGATATGGGAGAGATGAGCGAAGTGATATCAGCAAGAAAGAAGAAAAATATCAACGTAAAGAGAAGACTACTAAAGATAAAGAGGAGACAACAGCTGTAAAGATAAAAAAAGAAGCAAGAGAGCGCCGGGAAGATGTAAATGAAAGTAGAATGAAAGGTAGCAGGGAAATTAAAGATAGGAAGATATACAAGAAGGAAAAAGAACGATCATCAAAGAGTGAGAAGAATGAACGAGGGAAAAAGCGAAGGCGAGAAAAAAGTAAATCAAAATCGAATAAGGACAGGGAAAGTGACAGCAGTGAAGATGAAGCTGCTAGGGAGGAGGTTGCCAAGAAACCAGCCAACAAACGATCACGTAGTGCTGATCACAGTGATGTGGAGGAGAGGGAGTCGGGTAGTAAGGAGCAAATGTCAGTAGAAGCTGGCTACGATGATATTTCACCGGCAAGTTCAGAAATTGAGCTATCACCACCCCCCTCTCCTGTTGAGCTCAAAAAGCCAACGTATTTTCCAGCCATCATGGGGTGCAGAGATGTAAGAGATTTCCAATGGCTTAACAAAATAGAAGAAGGAACATATGGGGTTGTTTATCGTGCAAAGGATATTCGAACAAGTGAGTTCCTCAAATTAAATAGGTTTATGGACTTAGGAGGAATTATGAGGTTTGACAATGACCTATTCTCTTGAGATTCTTGCAGTCCTGAGAGCATGATGATTTAAATTAGGTAAAGGTAGTCCCGTATACTTTTGTACCTAGGGGAGTGCCTGTTAGAGAAGACATTTATCCTGAGCCATTGGCATGTGAGGTAGGGTTACCAGTTCCAGTCCTCGCCGCCTTTATTTCCCCATTGTCGCCACCAGGTACCTTTTCGCTGTTGGGTGAACAGTGCGCGTACATTCAGTCAATGCCTCGAATTGGACTCAAATCATATGCTCTAACCACTATGCCACCTCACCCATCCGATTTAAATTAGAAAGTGAGATAAATTACAAATTAACTGTTATCGATCATCTTCATAATCATCAATTTATTTGAAATTGACTTCTCTACTTGGAAAGGCAAAGTGAAACTTAGTAGTGAAATTTGGTATGACTGAACTTTTTGATACAATTTGAAGTCTGCACCTACCAGTGCAATCCTTAACTCTAGCAAGCTAGAGACTCACGTTTCATCATTGGCTGCTTTTCGATGTTACTTTGTTTGCATTGAAATTATTTTCTTGCTTTGAAATTCAATGGATGCCAGTGTATACGTCAAATTTTGTATTCTATTCGCCATTAACTTGTAGACGAAATCGTTGCATTAAAACGATTAAAGATGGAAAAGGAGAAGGAAGGGTTTCCAATTACGTCACTACGTGAAATCAACACACTACTTAAAGCGCAGCACCCAAATATTGTCACTGTTAGGGTGAGTGCAGACACTTTTCTAAATAATATTATAACTGTTGGGGTATGATATCTTTTTTAAAAGAAATTTCTTCTCATTCAAATATATTTAGTACTCTTACTTTCATGTCATTTGATATTGAGAAAAATTGCAAAAACATTTATTCTGCCTAATGAGAGTATAAATTAACTGTTCAATATATTTAGGATTGAGGCACGGGTTCTATAATTAGGAGTGTTTTGGTTCTTTGTTATAATGGCCTAGCTCAAGGAATATTTCTTCTCTATCATGCAAATCTTTTCGTTGACTGAGTTGCGTGCTTGTTTTTTCTCTCGTAGGAAATTGTTGTTGGTAGCAACATGGATAAGATATACATTGTGATGGATTATGTTGAACACGATTTGAAGTCTTTAATGGAAACCATGAAGGAGCCTTTCCTAGCAGGTTAGCGTTGCAAAATGCGCTTTAGTTATTGTAATAGTAAGCTCCAAATGCTCAGCATGTAAACATTCTTTAGGCCTAACAGTTTTCATATACACTCCTTTGTGTGTGTGTCGCTACTTGGTCTTTTGCGTTCGAACCCCAACATCGATGACCTATTTACTTGGTGGTCTTTAAAGTGGTATTCAATGACACTGATAACCTCGAAAAAGGCAACAACCTATAAAGATGTCCCTCCTAAACGTCTTAAAAACGGATCTGTCATATGCACTGACCATTTAATGGAAATATTTAATTACTCCATTGAAAATTCAATCTTTCCAAATGATCTCAAGTGTGCTGATGTATCTGCACTGCATAAAAAGGGCGAGACAGCTAAAAAGAATAATTACAGGCCAATTAGCATTTTACCCACAATATCAAAAGTACTTGAGAGACTCTGCGACAAGCAATTGTCTTCATACATAACAAATTGTTTGTCCCCGTTACTTTGCGGTTTCAGAAAGAGCTTTAGTACTCAACATGTTCTATCACGCCTACTAGAAAATTGGAAAATATCTCTTGATAGTGGAGGGAAAGTTGGAGCCATTTTTCTAGATTTATCTAAGGCGTTTGATTGTTTGAGGCATGATGTGTTAATAGCCAAATTGGAGGCATACGCTCTTAGTCTTGCTGCATTAGCATTTATTTACAACTATTTACATGGCAGACTACAAAGAGTAAATATCAATGGTTCCTTCAGCTCTTGGAAAAAATAACTTTGGGTGTCCCACAGGGCTCTGCCGTTGGTCCGATGTTCTGCATTATATTTATAAATAGCCTCTTTCTTCAAATTGCGAAAGTTGGCATCTGCAACTACGCGGATGATACCATACTATTTACCTCTGACAGGAATATAAATAGGTTGATCTCCAGATTGGAAATTGACTCAGTTCTGTCTAGCAAATGGTGCTGTGACAACTATATGAAGGGCAGTTTTTATTATCCAATTTAATAGCTACTTTTCGTTATAGATAACTTAGTTCGTGGATTGTTTTTTTCTGTAATTATGCTGAAGGGTTTTGTGTATAAAATATGAATATGAACGTAAGCATGTTTCCATATAATCGGAAGGTGCTTGCGATACATCGCCGATGCAAACACTCTTGTTCCGACATCTGCGATGCATCAGGGACATCGTAACAGCAACGGGAAAGTAGATCCCAGCATCGCAGGTGGCTTTAAAGTATATGAAAACACTTATCTGCGATGCATCGGTGATGACCTACTGTTTTTTTATTCCACGTGACATGAATCAGAATCCTCCAATATCTGATAACTTCAATCACAATATGTTTACGTAATATTTACAAGCACACTTCTTAAAATATCTTTCCTTGGTTACAAGCCACTTGGTTACCGATTTCCTTGTATACGGAAACACTCATCTGCGATGGATTGCCGATGCATCGCAGGCACTTTCCGATTATATGGAAACATGCTTACGATTATATGGAAACCAGGCCTTAGCAATAAGAAGTAGTTTGAATGAGTTTTCCTGCTTTGATTTATCCCCATTCTTTTTTCTTTCTCCGAAAGATGCAACTTTAGTTTCAGAGTTTTTGGTGTCATGACCTCTGTTATATTTCAATTTATGCTCAGTCTACAAGCTCCAGTAAAGGACACGTTTGCTTCGCAACATCACACAATAATCGATTCCAACAACAACCACATTACACAGATATCGAAATATTATAGAAGGTCTGGCTGCACAGGCAGTCCATATTAGGTTCATGCAATGGCTCTATTACAACCTATGCTATATATCTTTTGGCATTACTGGCTTACCTAGTTTGGTGCCTATTCTACTAAATCATTTCAATGTCACATTGCATCGTTCAATTTTTTTATTAGGAGAGGTGAAAACATTGATGATACAGCTCTTACGAGGAGTAAACCATTTGCATGACAATTGGATTCTGCATCGTGACATCAAAGCTTCAAACTTGCTGTTAAGTCACAAAGGTATACTGAAGGTAAAAGCCTAACTCCAGAATATTTTGTGTGCTTTTGTATGTTTAGTTACACTTTTTCCTACAAGAAAACCTATTTTTTCGCTGATTTCCAATGTTCTTATATTGTTTTGAGCTGTTGATCATTCTTAAATTATTCATAAGTACCAAAGTTGTAACTTCGTTTAGAAATCAAAGGAGGATATTCAGATATTTTTTGATATCTTACTTCATCATAAGGCATGACAAAAGTGGACAGAATAATACATATTGTATTGATAGTACAAAAACTAACTTAGAAGTACTATTATTAGCACTTGGTGTTATGAGCAATTCTTCAATCTCTTTTTTGGATATGATGAAGGATCTTGATATTGATAATAATACGAGAAAGTTTATTGTACGAAGGCTAATGAGCATCACAATTCGAGCGACATACTATATTTTCTGTCGTACAAATAAAGACTGGCTGAATCCAGAACTGTTAACTTTTTAACACTTTGAGTTTAGGCTACATTAACTATGTTACTCAGGCAAGATGAGCGAGGTAGCATAGTGGTTAGAGCGCATGCCTCCCATGCAGAAGGCGTACGGCTCGAGCCCGTCTCGATGCCCCGACTGAACGCTCGCTCACTGCTCACACAGCAGCAAATGGTACCCAGTGGGAACACTGGGGAGATAAAAAGGCGAGGAAAGGAACTGGCCACCCTACTTCACATGCCGATAGCTCAGCATAAGTGTCCTCTCTAACAGACACTCCCCTACGTACGAAAGTATACGGGACTATCTTTAGATAAATAGGAATTTAGACTCAGGCAAGCCAATTATCAACTGCCTATATGTAGAGAGGTGTACATTTGTATGTTAAATATTATCATGAATGAGAAGTTTCAAAGAAATTACTACATACAATATAAAAGTGATCGTAAGGCTGCCAAATATAGTTCAATGATTAACGACCTCCCTCCTTTCTTCTTAGTAGAGTCGTGTTTGTCATTCTCTCTATGGGTGCTAATGATGTTATGAGCTCTTTCTACAATTCTATTTTATCCTCACTACATGATTTAAATTTTGATAAGATTATTCAAAAATGGATCATAATGAATGCCATGAACATCTCTATTAGATCCAGCTACTTTGTTTTCTGACGTCGAAACAAGCCTTGGACTAACCCAGAACTTTTAACTATATCATTTCCTCATTCCTTTACTTGTTTACTTTGATTGATTGTTTTTGTCTGAGTTTATGCGTTATATTCTGGCCTATTTTGTATAATTGTGCTTGTAGCTACTGGTTTTATGCAATGAATGTGGTATCTCTTCAACGGATAACTATGTTAATAGCCTCTGTTACTTGCAGATTGGTGACTTTGGACTGGCACGTGAGTATGGTTCTCCATTGAAAAGCTACACCCCAATTGTTGTAACTCTTTGGTATAGAGCACCGGAACTGCTGCTTGGCGGAAAGGTAAATAAAGGCGTCTGGATCATGCTCTCCTATAGCATTGTCCAGCTCAGTGATGAATTTCAACTATTAGCAACTTCATACAGTGATTTGTGCTCTCCAGAAAACTATGAGATATATTTTATCGTAGGTTTTCTTGATTCAAATCTAGCATCAACAAGCTTGATCTTATCTTTCTATTCTACTTAGTCTTTCTTTACAAATAGGAAAGTTGAAAGCTCAGAAACTTGATATTGATATATTCGCAACAACAAGTTAGTTTTTTTTCTTTGTAGGAATACAAGTGTGCAATCGATTTATGGTCCGTTGGATGTGTATTTGCAGAACTTCTTCTAATGAAACCACTATTCCCTGGAAAATCGGAAATCGACCAGATAAATCGTATATTTAAGGTAGATTTGTTGTTGTTTTTGCTGGCATTGTGTGTTGAAATTTATCTAGTCTAACCTGATTTGATCTATACAAGTACGTACCATATGTAGATTAGATTAGATTTAGATTAGATTAGATTAGATTAGATTAGAAGATAGTTGGTATTTGGCACGTGCAATTGCACGGTTAATAATGATGTTGGCACGGGCGATTTTTCGCTCGATCGGGGGATTTTGCACGTGGTGTCTCAGGGCATGGACTGATGTTATCTTCAACGTCTCTCTTCGGGAACGCTACTCTTATGCTTACTGTTGACCTGCCATCGTCAGAGTTCATTAATCTGCGCGAGCATTGAGCATTTCTCGCAGGCACAAAATGCACACTTCAAATTTTTGCAGGCACTTTTCCTCAAAATCTGTTTATGATTGTCTCCTACAATCTATTCTTACTGATAGCTCATTTTTCTCAGATCTACGCTCGCATGTAGTAAGCACTTTTAATGAGGCCTGGCCATCGTAGGCCATATTCAACTCATATTTGCAATGTCAGAATTCCTTGTAAAGTCTTTCTTTCCTCAGGAGCTCGGAACTCCAAATGACAAAATTTGGCCGGGACCTCCCGCGTATAGTGAATACTCTATGGTTAAAAAGGTTAGTATATTGATTGAGATTTATGAATTTAAGCATTCGAGCCGTATTTACTTGCTATATTTCTTGCTCTGTCGTTCTCCTTCATGCTATTTGATTATCAATATTTTTTTTACATAAGCCACCTACATGTTTGACTGTCTTTGTTTATTTTGGTCGGTAGTTTCAACCATAACTTATGTATTTTGATTTGCACTGTTTCTCCCATTAACAGCTTTCGTCTATTGACTTTGATTGAAGACATGCAACATTTTTATGACTGTCAGGACGAGGACAGCGATAGAAAATGACGTTTGCTAAAAGCCTTGGCCCCTCTTTCGTGTCTTAGCATTTGAGCTTGATTTTCTACTCTCTTCCCCTTGACGCTGGTATTGAGTCAATACGTTTTGGTCACACTGTATTTCGTAAATTGTAAATGAAATTGGATTGTCATTACCGCGTACGTTAGTACGCCTGTGTCACCAAAGCTATTGGGAATGAGTTTGTAGTACCATGACATTAGTCTCCCTAGCACGATGACAATTATCGTATTATTTCATTTGCATGTTTAGTTTTATAGTTGAGTTGAATTGATTGAGAAGCGGTTATGTTATGTTATGTTGGGTGTTGTTGCTATTGAACCCACTCAAAACACTGTAAAAAACAAGAGTAGCTAAAGTAGAAAGAATCAGAGCTACGTATTGATATCATTAAGCGTCAAGAGGATGTCCTTTTTACTCACCATCCTTGTCTTGAAATTGTCTTTCTGTATCTGAATGATAAGGTATAAGTTTTAAAGCCATTAACATTTTGTTTGTTATTTTGACTTCTATGTATAGGTTGGAAGTTTAAAATGTGCCTACCTTGAGTTTCAAACTTTTTGCTTCTCAGAAATCAAAATGTTTCTTCTTTTATAATTTTATATGTATATCATTGTTTTGAAATTTAAAGACAAACTTTGCAAGTCATCCTTATAACGTCCTTCGTGATCGATTTGGCGCTACATTTACAGATAAGGGCTTCAATATTTTAAACAGGTATTTATGACATATTTTGTTTGTTTCAAAGTTTTATATTTTTTGAAATATTGTGCAATTCAGTTATTGTAGTACACTGTCTCACGTGAGCTCTTTTGCTGCGTACGGAATCAGGCAATTTGGGTGCATTCTCTCAAGCAAGTAGTTGTGAAATATATTTTTCGATGATTTCTCTGCTAAAAGTCTTTCAATTTGTATGTTTTTCTTATCATTGTTATTCAGATATTATTCTTTCAAAATTTCTCAAGCCAGTTATATCAGAAATCAGACGCAGAAAGACGACAATAATGTTCAGCTTGTTAAACATGTTTCGGATATTGCTTTATCCATCTTCAGTTGCTATAATACTAAATTGTTAAATAGAACACACTAATAAACGTTGCAAAATCAATAGAAGGTGTAACGAAAAGTAATTCGAATAATGAAGAGAAAGAAAATCGTTGATAAGGTTAGAATGCTAATGAGAAATTGTAGTGCTGAACCTGTTTGTTAAAGCTGGGCCCCTCCCACAATAAATGTAAAGCCCCTTTGCTTTTTAGTTGATGGTACGTTTTAGCAGAATCAATAACTTTAAAGCAGCTCTCATCACAACAATTGTTATTATTCTCAATATGGTAATTTTCCGACGCATCAAATGATATTTCGTTTTAGATTCTTGACTTACGATCCAAAGAGAAGAATAACCGCAGAAGAAGCGTTGGTACACGAATATTTTGAGGTACTGGCTAAATGTATTCCTTCTTTCCTTTTAAGTGTTGCTCATTTATTTTGCCACTGTTTGATCTTTTGAAATCTTGCCATAATGCAAAAAGGTAATGTTATCCTTACAACATGAAGTGATCTACTGAATATAAAAATTACAGTTAAGACAATGATTTAATTTGTTAATTATTGACGTCAACCCTGAACTGATAGATAATAATTTAATAATAATCAACAATTTATTTAAAATTAGCAAGTATAATAGCAATAAGTTAATTAAAGCCAACTATAGAAAAAACGCGACAACAAAATATTTATAAAAACCTAAAGTTATAATAAAACTTTTGCATAATTTGCAGCTGCAATGAAGAGGTATGGCCTTAATATTTCTTTTGAAGATCTCCAATGTTTGGGACGCTTTGATTTACTTTGTATGAAATAGTTTTAGTTGTACTAGTTATCGCGTTATGTAAGAGTACATCGCTTGTTTTGTTCAGTAAAAGACAGTGACATAGAGCTAACTAAGGGGGCTCATTATAATTGCATGTATTTCCAATCGAGGTTATATGTGGTATTGTAAAACGAGGCTATTTAACAATAGGCATTATTGTTAGCTCAATCTAAATCTAACTCCTAAAACAACAATCTAAAAAGAGGCTAGCTCCTAGTTTGAAAGCGTCGCTCAATGACAATGATGTGATTAAGGAAACTTAAAGGAAACTTACATAGAAGATAAAAGTTGTCATGAAAGCTAATGGAAGAGAAGTCGCCACTTTGGAATGAATATGTCTTAATATTATGACGAAGTTGAACATAAAGGAAGCTGTTGAAAGGACTTCTCTTTAGAAAAAGTGTCACATGGTGTCGTTGCCTATTCTAGGAACATGCAACCAGATTCTCTTATGAAGAAGCTTGAGAAAATCAGTATTTCCTTAGAATAACTGGGGTCCCCAATAATAAGAAGAAAAATATCTAGGGGGCTGAGCCCCTAGAGCCCCCCTCCAGCTCTACACCATTGATATAAGAATAGCATCAGTTTGAGTTTGTTGAGCCTGCCGTACTGAGGACAGACTCAACCCATGTAAACCCGATAGCTGTATATGTAGCTTAGGAAGCAATGGGTATTGAGTGAGCTTTGCAAGGGTTTATTTGGGATTGATTGTGATCATGTACGTAGTATTGAAATAGTTCTTCCCCCGTTCCCCCTTGTACACAGCCACGCCATTTTTGGACCTTTATACGGTAGTATATGCTTTTTGCAACCTACTTCGAGGCGAAATGTGTTTTCTCGCAAATTTCACGATCACTGATCTATACTTTATTTTGTTCTATATGTCTTTATTGAGTGTTCTTGATATCTAGTGTTTTCTGTAGGAATCTCCACTGCCAGTAGACCCGTCAATGTTTCCTACTTGGCCAGCTAAAAGTGAACTGGGTCATCGTGCCGTGCGGAAACACAATGCAAGCCCAAAAGCGCCAGAAGGTGGAGGAGCAGCATCTAAAGTGGTATTGTTTTGTTCGTTCTCTCCTTGAAATTGTGTAAAGTTCGTGTTTGGAGTAAGGTAGATGCAATCAATGGCGTGCTGGTACGCTACCCAGGAGCATGTGACCTCTAAATATTGTTGGGGTCCCGAAGCGATATAGTGATTTTCCGGTGCATTGTGGGATGGGTATATTCAAGGCAGACTCGATGTTAAAGCCATTTTTCTCACTCGTGAAAGTAAGAAATTAAAAAAATGGCCTCCTTCTCCTAGAAGATCAGAATATAGTCTCCCATGGATGTCAACTAGTTTGTAAATACAGGTTTTGTAATTGTTGGTTTTTGGAAGGACTATTTAGGTTTTTTTTGGGTCATCAGTATGTTAGCTGCAGTTTTGTCTTATCAACTGTCTACTGTATTGTTGTTGTAAGACTCTCTGTAAAAGTTTTAACTTTGACTTTTAACATTTTTATCTTGTTTGTATATTGCTATTTTCTCTTGTAATTTATATATGTTTTAAACAGGTCCTTGATTGATAACAGCACACTGTTGCTGAACAAGTTTAACCTGTATAAATATGATATTATTATTATTATTATTATTTTTATTGATTGTACATTGATGATTCTTTTTCAAAAGTATGTTTTATTGTATCTGAAAAGTTTCTTTTGTCACCTACTTGCCCCGAGATTGGACACTCTTTGTGTGAATAATTCATTGATTGCACAGCCTAGTTTCCTAGGATTGGTTTTGACTTGGCTGCAATCTACAAACTTATAGCGAATGTACATAAAACGGAGGTTGCTTGTGCTACATTAAAACAGTTAAACCCGCCTTGTGCTTGAATGCTGTGATTTTTTGAAATCATCTTTTCATTTATTTTAAAGCTGATTTTCATTTTAACTGGCTTTCATTGAAACTTGTTTTCTGTTATACTTATCTGCAGGCTAATGAGGATCAAAGTATTGGATTTCACATGCCAGCTGCGACGAAAGGGTTTTCGGCCAAGGGAGCAGGTTTCAATTTGAAGTTTTAGCATGGAATGGAGTCAAAAAGGTGTTTTTCTTCTGCCATGGATGCAAGTCTCACAAAGCTGCACAAAATAATTCAATTAGCTTTTGTGAGCTCCATCGCTGCGTTACAAAGTGTAAGCATGCATTAGCACTCATGCGAAGTGTCTAGGAACATTATCTTAAGTTACAGGGTTCGCACGCATCCTTAAAATCCTTAAAACTCCTTAAAGAAAGAAAATATCCTAAAAATCCTTAGAAATCTTTAATTATGGTCAAATGTATCACAATCTCCTTGAAATCTCCTTAAGAAACATAATTTCTAGAAGCAATTGTAATATTTTTGTGAAAGAGCATTGAGTATGCAGAGTCTCATGAAAGTGTATTGAAAAAGTTGTTATAGGAAAAGGTACTTTATTTGGTTTTAAATTTTATTTTATGGCATAGATTGATAAGATCGATCTTTTTGGTATATAAAGGGAAATTAACACGAAACCCCCCTTAAATCGTCTTAATTAAATATGTAAGACGAATATTATGGGTTTTGTCATAATCGAGCAAAATTCTCCTTAGAAATTGCTAGAAAACCTCCTTTTTTTCTCCTTAAAAGTCCTCAGTTTTTGAGGTAGAAAAAGCATGGGAATCCTTAATTAGTAACTGTTGGTTCTATGTAAATAGAAGTGTATATTGCGATTTACTGCTATATTTCTAGTATTTAAGCCTTGGGAGAGAAAGTGAAAGAGTTGTGTCAGGGAGATGTAGTACTATTTGAAACCGAATAGCAGGGGGGCCCGATTGCACATTTTTAAAGTTCAGCACCCATTTCCATTTATCAGACACCCCCTCCAACTAAGCAATTTTGAAAAAACCCAGCCCCCAGTGCTACTAAGTTAAAGATTTCAAAGTTTTACACAGAATTTACAAGTAAAACACATTGACTTTGTGAGCATAATTTAATATTAACAGTTAAGGAAATTAAAACATCCTATTTACCTCATACTTATACAATGCTAGCAACTAATTGCAATAATTTTGGAATGTTTGGGTTCCCATACTGTCTATTAAACATTGACCCCCAACTAGTAACAGCCCCCCAAATTATGCATTTTTAGCAAAAATGCTAACCCCCTATTTATATCCCCTTCTATTTGGTGCCAAAGAATGCACTAATTTGTTTTGATACAGTGTAAGTTGTAGCTCAGAAAATATTGTCATTTATCTTCATAGTGATAGAGCGTTTTTATGAGTCTCTTGTCTTGAACTCGTCTGAGTTTTTAGCCCTTTCCTTGTCATTGACCAAGCGTACAGTCTTGAAGTATTATATATTATAGTTTGGTGTAGTAGAACATCCTGCTTTGGCATTATTCTATGACTTGTGTTCACTTGTTTGCTCAGAGCCAATGGTGGAAAGAACTAGTTGCCTCTTACGAACTGGCATTGCAAATTATTTAGCACTCACATTTTTTTATAAGCAAAAAGTTTGTAAGAAAATGAGGCTCAAATGGCCAGAATCTTAAGAAAATCTAAAGAAAATCACAAGGCTCAGTGTCCAGAATTAAGTGTTTTTTTGGCCAAACTCAATATTAAGTGATTATCACATTAAACATGTTAAAGATGGCATGCAAATTTGAGTTTACAAGCAAACAAAAAATATAACCCATTGTAGCCAGTTTAATTCAGTAAAAGCTAAGAAAATTCTAGAGAATCTAAGGCTCAATTTCGGGAAAATTTAAGAAAAATGAGCTTCAGGCAAAATGATGGTTTTTTTGTTAAAATATACGTGTATTTCATTTCAGAATGGAGGTTAAGCTAAGATAAGAAAGAAAGAAGCTAGGAAAGAAGTTAAGGACCTTATCACGCTAGCTTTCTTGTAGGTTTCTGTCTTTCGCTCGTTTTCTGACAGTATGAAGATTTTGCAAAGAATATAAAATGCGATTTAGGCAGGAAGAGCAATGCTTTTCAAATATCTCGGTTCGTTTGTATCTTTCGTTTGTATTTCAGTATTTGGTGGGTCTAAAAGCACACCTTTTCGACGGTTTCCCAACATACCCTCTCAAAATGGGTGTATTGGCTGCTTCACCCGTTTCTCAAGCATTGTTCAAGTAAAATAGTTTTGAAAACCAGGAACGAAATAATGCCCCCACTTATATTAGACGCAGCTCGTTGCATGATAGAAATTAACTGATTTATCTTTGGATTACTACTCTCCCTCGATATGCAATGTTTGTGGTGAATACATAGAGGCCAATGGATTTGATTTAAGTGGAGAAGTTATCAATAATTCATTTTTATTGCATAACTTTGAATTTTGGTTGTAGTCAAGGTCAGTATGCCACGCAAATATATAGATCAATTTCAGAGTGTTAGGCAGAAATTCTTAGCTGGCCAATGTGGTAAGTAAGGAGCCCCTGAATAATGAGTGCAATATTATTGATGACCATGGACGAAGCTAGAAAGGTAAGTCAATAGCGGAGTATTCATCGAACTATTTGTAGGATCCAAACTGAACTAAAATTACAGTTTGTTAGTCAACATTTTGGTGCCTATATAGACCCACACAAGGGCAAGTTTCTCGGTTGCTATTAAAAAACATTTGGCTTTGAGAAACACGCTGATAAAAATTTTGACATTTCAAGAGTGTTTTTAAGACTTCACAACTAGAAGCAGAGTCATATACATACGTTGACACACATATAGCTTTCTTTTTTGTCCTTGTTCAAGGTTTCGACGCAAATTGCTACCTACCGTTGGTATACTCTATCCCCTGTGGGTCCCTGTTTTATGCGCCATTATTATACTTCCGTATCCATAGTAACATAATTGAATGCCATAAACATGACATATCCAAGAGATGTATTTTTGTAAATATTGAGGAGTTGCATATAGCAAGCAAATATCACAGCAAACAGCAAAATGTCGAATAAAGGATTATCTTCAAAAGAACAGCTTTCATCAGATACGATTGCAGACACGGAGCAGGTATTTTATTGTATGCTACTTGAGCTGAGCTGCAACGTACTTCATTTGTTTACTTCTCTATCGAGTGGCCGATTGAGTAGAGCAATGTTCGGTTTTGAAAACTACTCTTGTATTGACATTCTCCTCGAACTTTTCTAAATAATTAGTCTTTCATGTTATAAAAGTTCTTGGAGAATGTCAATACAAGAGTAGATTCAAAACCGAACATTGCAATTGATTATACAGTACTGAATTTGACTGGTCACAGGAAAGAAGTCTCAATTTCTTATTGCACCCAGTGTAGAGGAACATGAAAGTTTATTTATCACAGCACTTCACCCTCTCTAGTATTTTCATAGCTGTGTTTAAGTAGTTAGTTTGAATAGTCCAATGTAGTTTGTTGTCTTCAGAGAAAAACAGGCCCGTAGGCATGGGGTGGCGTGGGGTGGCAATTGCCACCCCTGGACAACAGGATGCCAGATTTTTGCCATCCCTGGGAAATTTTTTGCAGTTGTTTATCGTTACTTTGTATTTGTATATATGGAGAGATCTCTTGAAATTTTGATTCAGTATGGTCTTTGTGATATAGTAGAAAGCCCAATCTTTTCCTGTACACGCGTTATCCATTTGATTGTGATAACAGAAAGTGTGAAATAAGCTCTCAGGTTTGATACCACCGATTCCTCGAGTACAATTTTGCCACCCCTGAAACAAAGACCTGGCTATGGGCTTGGATAGAAAGTGGTGCACGTACAAAAAAGTAACTTCTATCACATGGAAATAAACAAATAATTTATATTTATGGTATTGTTGTCGTAATTGTATATGTTGTATTAAAGCCAGCTTTCATTCCCATCATGTCATTTATACTAGAAATTTGATTTTTAAATATACATGCTTTTTATTTTATAAGGAATCCCTTTATAAGGAACCTGCATGGAGATAGCTAAAATATTTAAGGAACTTATACTACTAATGCCAAAAATTGTTGTAACTGCAAATAATCAAGAATTAGGAAGTCGGTTCCATTCATTTACAGCCACACCTTACATAGATACATTTATGAAACTTCTTTCCTACCATATTTGTGCTTTTTATCTTGATTTCTAGCCAAAAGAAAAGCAAAATTCAGAATATTGATTTTTTTTCTTATGTTTGTACCAGTTTTATGGCACTATATGTGCAGTGAAAATTAAGGAACTATTGAGGAGCTTTTAGTACTGGAATTTGATACAAAAAGGCCCAAAAATAAGGAACTTTTAGAGCTAGGCCTAGAGCTAGGTTCCTTATAAAATTTAAAGCATGTATTGTTATAAGGTTTTTATTAGAGAGTCTCAATATGATTTAACAAGAGATCTTATAGTGACGGTTTTGTAATGATAACTAGGATTTTGATCATGTTGATAGTAATCATAGTCATAATCATAGTGATGAATGGAATTTTTGACAACAAGAAGAATTTTAATAGTAGTTATCACAAAGTGGTAATATGTATGATGTTTAAAACTCTTTTTTGAATTTATCCAACATTAACTGCACTCTTTCTAGATAAAAGAATGCTTCAATATGTCTGATAGAGAATGGTGGTGGAGACGCATGTTAAGGGTAAATGCAGTTGCATCTTTACATCAATATACTTACTAATCTGAACTAGCTGACAAGTTGACATAGTATGGCTTACAATTTTGTTGGTCTTATCTATTTTAATTTTAGCATTTCTCTCATGCAGAGGCAGGTATGTCTTGGAGGTATTTTGGGGGTAGGAGTGGGTCCAGAGCTGGAATTTGGGAGCTATCTGATTCATCTTATTGTCTTGAGAGTCTGGGTAATGGCAATGAGCAGCCCTCTTTAAATTATTTATTCTTGTTTTACCTCTTATTGAGTAATGAGACCATCAAGAGAAGAGCACTATTGTTATGTCTTGAGTGCCATTGCTATCTAAAGTGTCCTCCATTCCTATGTATTGAGTGTCAGTAAAACAAGTTTTCTAAGCAATATGAAAGCAGTTTCTTCAAGTTAGAAAAAAATGCAAGGGATATTGCTTGGAGAATTCTTTACAAAATGTATATATAAATACATATATTTTTGGAACACTCAGTATCATTTCTTGTATTTGAAGTTCAATCAGATGTGTAGAAAATGCAGTTATTTGGAAAGTTGGCAGGGGCTAATTTTCCAAATAGCTGTTTGTTCTATATACTTTATTAATTTGCAACAGGATCTCACATTAAGAACATATATTTAGCAGTGATGTACCCACTAGGTGGCATCTTGCCCCAATATTCTTGAAATTGCAAGAAAGTTGGTCAAAAGTGGGTCATGCTGCAAGAAAATTAGCACCTAATTGATCATTGTGTTTTCCACAGCCATTTCTCTTTTTTACTGATAGCAGTTGGTCATATAGACAAAGCATCCCTTCCTCCCCAACAGACAGTATCTTGGCACATCTCTGGTATTTAGTATGCTACTGTGCCACCTGTTTCAACTTTTTTATTAATTGTAGGAAACTCCAAAGCCAGGTTCATATAATGCACTGACATTTGTAGATGAATTGCAAGCAGAGAAAATTCCAAAGTCATATGGTTTCAAAAGTGAAGGGAGAAAGCGAAACGCAGACCCATCTCGAAAAGGAACCTACTTAATGCCTGGCTTATATGACAAAAAGGATGATTTAGTTGACATATTGAAGAGAAAAAATATGTCATACAATTTCAAGTCCATTCACCGGGGTAATACTGCAGGTGTGGTTACAGGCATGGAAGATCTGGTAAGTTGTTTCAGTCCTTTTTTTGTTGTCCAGTGGAATAGTGCTTCAGGCATACTGTTTTTAATAGTTTCAACTTTAACTATGTAGTTAATTTGTATGTAAGCTAATTTGCAACATTGCTGATAGAGCTTGCAATTAGTTGTCATCAGGGATGCTGGAACAACAGTGGGGGCAAGATGGGCCACAGGAGCAAAGGGGCACTGACTCACATGGGTACCTCTTTGGGATACTGCCTAATATAGACACCTCTTTGGAGCATTTTCATTCCATCCTTTGGCAGAGCTTCTGTTTCACACAGTTATACAAATAGCTCTCTCTTCCAAACTTATTTTGCTTGTTTATGTAGCTTATTGGATCTCTGTTATATTACATCAATTTCCAAAAAAAGATTCTATTGCATGTTATAAAGGGCAATTTTGCTCCTCCTGCTCCCCCAAATGAAAGGCAGGAGGGGCGCTTGCTCTCCTTAGCCCCCCTCTCCGGTGTCCCTGGTTGTCATTGCTAGGTCTATATTGATTGAGAGAATTGAATATTTATTTTCTTTTTAGTCAATGAAGAGGAGCCAAGTTGGTCCAGCAACTTACAATCTGGATTCAAAGCCTGTAGACACTTTTCTCGTCAAGTAATTCCCTTGTTTATTTGTTGTTCACAATTATATGTAATTCTTATAGAAAATTTCAGTTTGGGAGGACTCAACACTCTTTTTTAAGATCAAGAGAGTTTTGGGGGTACTCAGCTCCCTTTTGGTGAGCACATGTTAGGCTGGATACGTTCTTAATAATACATTTTGCCATAGAAGTAGAGAGGAAGGTACTCTCCTATCAATAAAAGAAGAATACTAAAACCCTATGCTGGTTTTCTCCTTCTTTCATTACTTTCACATTTACAGCAGTGACAAGCACATTATTTTCATATAAATGCAAAGGTGGGCGTAAGGAAAAGTGTGACCCATGCAGTTTCTACAACACAGCCCCACCCTTGTGGTATTTTCAGGACGGCATCAATGGATAAGTTCGTTGCTATAGCTTCAATCGGCTCCTTTATTCCCTCAATTCCAGCATCGTATAACTTCAACAATTTCATTTCCTAGCAAAGTTTTTTGAATACGTTGCTTTGTTTATGATGGTAGCTTCAGTAGGTAGGCAAAAGCCGTAAGTAGGTAGTCGGTTTGACATTTAAAACTGATATCACATTCTTCTGCAGAGGTTACAGAGAAACACTTAAGCACGAGAAAAATGTGACAATAAATATTTTCCAAGCAAGATTATTTCATATATTTTCTCCTTAATTATTTCAGGCAACCAGTTTTCAAATCGCAAAGTAGAAGATTTCCTACTATTTACTTTGTGCCGGTAAGAATGCATCATTTTTAAAAATCCTCTTTTGTTTTCTTATGTATATAATACCAGGATGCACAATATCTAGTTTCATGCTACAAAAATTCACTTCTCCTAAATTTAAAGGCTTTCATAGACTATTGCAGCGGTTTTCTTTGACTTCTTCTTATCAGCACAGGATGATTTGTGCTAACAAATGAACTAAATGTCTTTTTTCTTACAACTTTGTTTGAAACAGAAAGAAGGGCCAGCACCTGGTTTCTATGAAAGCTACAAGCAATCAGAGGTAAATAATTGTTTGAAGGCGACAGCTCCTTTCAAATCAAAAACACCTCGTTTCTTAAAGCCACAATTGCAGGTACGTTCTATTCTATGAATCTTATTTACTTGAGCCAGACCCAAAGGTTTTTTATGAGAGAGGAACGTCAGATAGACTGCGATGCATGCTCATTTGCAAATTATCTGACATTAATAGCTTGAATAACTCGAAGCATTTTCTCTCAGATTGTAGCTTTTTCTGTTGAGCTTATCTTTACTACTGGCAGACTGGCATTCTCTTTTCTCTATGCACTAAAGGAAAGGTAGCGCCGTATACTTTCGTACATAGGGGAGTACCTGTTAGAGAAGACACTTATTCTGAGCTATCGGCATGTGAGGTAGGGTTGCCAGTTCCTTTCCTCGCCGCCTTTATCTCCCCAGTGTTCCCACTGGGTACCCATTTGCTGCTGGGTGAACAGTGAGCGAGCATTCTGTCAGGGCATCGAGTCGGGCTCGAGCCTTAGACCTTCCGCATGGGAGGCATGCGCTCTAACCACTATGCTACCTCGCTCATCTCTAAACACTAGGAAAGTGAAATAGTAGAATATACCGGCATTTCCTGGAATGCTTTTCCAATTGGAACTTGTAATGATTTCCGTGCATGTCTACTTCGTTGGAAAGTTTCATTAACTGTGAAGGATTGGAGCTTTCCTGTATTTCTAAAATTCTACTGTTTACATTGTTTGCTCCAAGATGGTATTGGCTTTAAATTTGGTTTTTGGTATACCCTCGCAATACCGTTGTATTACCGTAGAAACAATACCGTTGACAACCCCTGATTGGCCCTATTGGGTCCCTTGCTAATATTACAGCAAAGTTGTAACCGGAATTGGGCCCCGTTTACGCTATACCGGATAGCTATCATCGCACCACGAGTTTTCTATCGGATTGAGGGTACCATTTACATCATGTCAAAGCTATCCTGTACGAGACGCTCCTCAAATGAGAGGGAAAGTCGCATCGGTCTGTAGGTGATATCAAAGTCATGCCATATTATTGTGATGCTATCCGGTATAGTATAAACGATCGCCCTATCCGATAGAGATCATTCCATGACGCAACGCGATGACAGCAACTGGTATAATGTAAATGGGGCCTTGATTGCGCTCTAATATTTGTGGCATACAAAATTTGACTTTCCAACTATTAGTGCTGTTGGTTTTGCCTATTTTTCACTTACAGTGTTATTCTTCCCTTCTTCCATTTTGCAATATATAACTAAACATGTCGTAATCAGTTTCTGTGATGCGATAAGCTGTTACTTTTTATTGACCAACGCCCTGTTTTTCTTTCAATTTCACTTCTCGATATCTGTGTAGATTCTAATATGTTCTGATTCATATTGAATTCCATTTAAACAGATTACACGTTCTTTTATTAGAAAAAACTTTAGAGGAACACGAGGCTCAAATGATTAAAATCTTGAGAAAGTCTTAAGAAATCACGAAACTCAATTTCGAAAATTAAGTGTTTTTTATTAGCCAAAAATTGATATTTCGTCACTATTGCATTCAAAATTTTAAAGATGGAATTCAAATTCAAGAATACAATATTGATGATGAATTTTTAATCAATTTTATCCAGTTTATGTCAGAAAAAGTTAAGAAAAGTTTAAGAAAATCTCCGGCTCAATTTCGGGAAAACTTAAGAAAATTGAGGCTCATGCAAAATGGCTTTCTTATAAGAAAAGAACATGTAATACGATAAATCGTAATCACGATTTCTGAATCCAGAATAATCCAGGACTGAACTATGCTATGTTTTGTTTTAGAGAACACCAGGTCCTGGTACATACACAAAAATGAGTCAGACACCAATGCCTAGTCACATTCGACAGCTAGGAAGATACCATGGACTCTTTTTTCCTCCTGGAGTATATTAGAATTGCTTCTTATTTGCTGCATTCTCAGGCTATATTTTCTGGTGAAAATTTCGTAGCAGAATGAAGAAGTACTCGTATGTTGTTAAAGAAAAACTTCGATTGCAAACTGCATAACATTTGATTGGGAAGCTCAAAAGGCTGCAAGGCCTACAAAGTTGGATCAAAGACATGTACATACCACATCGGCTTGCCTTTTTTGTAAAGTTAGATTATAGCTATAGATAGTTGGAATTAATAAAGTACATCCCATTAGAATTTATAATATATTATTAACAGCTCAAGAGCAGTGTTTATAAAATATGCATCTTTTAAATCAGGGGCATATTTTATTCTCATTAAATACAGAGGACTTTGTATGACGCTCCTAGTAAAGATGAAAGTATAACTATTGTCGATTTTCACAATGAAGAAAAATTCTAGCCTTCGATTTAAGTAAGCTTATTCTCTTGTATTCTGGAAGAATCGCCTGGAATTAGTCATAATCCATTGATATTTTTGTTTGTATTTTACAAATAACGCACTTTTCTCCTTTGATTTGCTCAATAAATATGCTTCGAATTCAACGTGTGAAATTTTCAATGGAAATAGTGATACCAGCAATACGTTCTCCAAAATCCAAGGCTATACCCTTTGAAATTAGCCACAATTGTACCAGGAATACAATATTTCATGAATTATTGTCTACAAGTAGTTGCTAGCTAAGATGGGAAGTTTGGTGTTATTTCTCCAAAAGCCCAAGACTATAGTCTTTGAATCTAGCCACAATTGCACGTACAATATAATAATTTAGCAATTTGACTGTAATTGGAAAATTGAAATAGGTATTCTGGAGATGCTCCTTCCAACAGTAAGACAATAGTCTTTGAAATATGCCCAAAATTTTACCTGGAATATAGTAATTCAGGGCTTTGACCAGAGACGCATTTACCCATGGGCCCACTGGGCCCGGGGGCCCCCTAAAATTCTTAGATTTAGGGGGCCCCGAGCAAAATTTCGAAAAACCAGTGAATTACAAGTCCCCTTATAAACTTACCTTGCGACCATGTCCATAAAAATTCATGTTAACAGGGTGCTTGGTACTATACACGTGACAAAATTTTTAGGTGTGTTTAAAGGAGCCCAAATCAAGTCTGGGCCCAGGGCCCCAACCGACTTACATGCGGCCCTGGCTTTGACTGTAATTAGTTAATTGATAGTTGAACTATTGAGCTTGGTGTCATTTTCTCCAAAAACGAAAGCCAAAGTCTTTAAAATTGGCCACAATTATCCTTGGAAGATAATATTCACGTGATTTAATTTCAACTTAATTACTTGTAAAGTTGAAATTAGCATACTAGTTATAATTTCTCCAAAAGTAAGAAAATAGTCTTTGAAATTAGCCATAATTATAAATGTAATATAACGATTTATAGGGTATAATTTCAACCTATTTACTTGGAAAGTTGAAATAAGTAGTTTTGTGATGACTTCTTAAGAAATCTATCAATAGACTTTGAATTTAGCCAAAATTATGCTTGGGTTATTACAGTTCATGACTTTGACCTCAATTAGTTAATTCATTGTTGAAATTGGGAGTTTGAACTATATTAGTTAATTGATTCTTAAAACAGGGAGTTTTGTGGTATTTTTTTCAAAAGCCATAGCTACAGTCTTCTAAACTAGCCAACATTATAAATACCATACAATTATGTAAAATTTTGACTGTAATTGGAATATTTAAATAGGAGGTATTTTAGTGATATGTTCTCCAAAAGTAAGACTATGAACTTGAAAGCTAGCCAAAATTGTACCTGGACTACAGGGCTTTGACTGCAACTAGTTAATTGATGGTTGAAAATGGGAGCTTGGTGATATTTTCTTCAAAAACCAAGGCCACAGCCCTTAAAACTAGCCAAAATTATACATTTTGTATAACAATTTAACAATTTGGCTGTAGTTGGAAAAGTGAAATAAACATTTGGTGATACTTTCTCCAAATTCCTTGGCTATAGTCTTTACAGCTAGCCGCAATTATATACCTTATTTAATAATGCAAAATTTGATTGAAGTTGTGATTGAAATTGGATATTTGCAATAGGCATTTTAGTGAAAATTTCTCCAAATGCAAGACTATAGTCTATGAGATTAGCCGCAATAATACTTGGAATGCAATTGATAGCTGAAACAGGGGTTTATTGAAAACTTTTCTAAAAATCAAGGCCATAGTCGTAAAACTTGCCGAGAGTATACACCCTAAATAATAATTTTTTTTCACAAAGTAAGGCTATAGCCTTTGAGTTTACCCTTAATTATACCTGCAATGTATTGTTTTATGGGTTTGTCTGCAAGATGTTATCTGGGAAGTTGAAATAGGTCGTGTGGTGACATTTTCAGGAAAATGTAAAGCTGAAGTCTTTGAACTTAGCGATAACTATACCTGAAATAGACTATTTAAGAATACTATGATTGAAGTAAAATCTATTTAAATTGCATTAAAAAGTATGAACGATTGATTGAAAATTATTGAAAATTGATTGAAAAAGTATACACGATTGATCGAAAAACGATTGAAGTAAAAATATTTATGAGCTAGATATAAGTCATAAATTTCCATTAGTCACAATGTTGCTATGAAACATCTACGACAATGGGATGTTAACTGATGAAAAATTATTTAAACTCAAATTGGACACGGTGATAAATTCAGTCTTTAATAGAACTTAAAATTTTCAAAAAATTTCACAAGTAGTAAAGGGAAAACCGATGGGGTACAATGAAGGACTGTACTTGCTGTAAAAGATAGGATTGAAAAAAACTCAAAAATCCATCCACATTGAAATATATCTGCCATTCAATTTTATCTACAAGAATCTAGGATATAATTGAGAACTAAGGCAATTGGAAAATGGAAAGAAATTTCCTAAAAATCAATTAAATTTACATCAAAGCATGCGAAGTTGTGAGTTTTGCTGAATAATCATCATTCCTTTGCATGACAAGAAATATGACAATAGCTAGAGTATCACTATGACCTGTTAAATGAATTGCAACTGATCTGAAACCTTGCCTTGGGCTAGAGGCACGACTCTGTCTGTACTGTAAAATTTTGAACTGAAAATAAATATTTCGTCTACGTATCTCCATTCTTGAAGCTCCGTGATACAATAGTGAAAGGCAGTATTGGATGAGTAGCGTCAAGGTCCAGTGACGTGAATAAACACTTAGATGCTTCCTGCTCCTCCCCAGCTGCCTCCATCAAAACTCCAAGAATGTGCCTAGAAGAGAATGTCAATTTTGTGTTTATATCCTAAATATTTTAACCATCTGTAGCCTCGTAGTTCCCTAATAAGCACCAAATCCCCACTATATAATTCAAATTAAAGATGACGATCAGAATTCATACAGTTGGGCGCTAGTAAAACAGCCAGCTTCACTCTACTCAGTATTTGAATATGAATGCCTAGTATAGAATTAGACGCAGTACAAAACTTTTGTAGATAGCCTTTGTCTGACGTAAAACTCTTGCAAGACTTGGTAAAACATCAAATTCGGCTTTAAATCACATTTCACATCAACAATTTCCCAATCATCTGCTCCGGTCATTTATCGAGAAGCTTAATGACTTTGTGTTCCTATAAAATTGGTGTAGCACTTTCTAAAAACCTAGCAAAAGGAATATTGGCTTCTGACGTCAAATTTATGACAAAGATTCCCACGAATAGAAAGAAGCTCAGATAATAAGGAAAACACAAACAGTAATAAAAAAGGTGAAAGTAAGCACCATAAAGTACTAGAAACTGAAAATCTCTTTCTTGGGGTAAAAGATTATAGACTTGTGGTTGTCATCCATGCTCAGAAAGCGGGTATTCCAGAAAATGGTTGTTGAAGGTACCGGGATCTTGTTTACAGTTTGACGCCAAATAGCTTACAACATGTGATGACGACAAATGATGAATGCAGCAGAATTTGACGTCAGACTGTAAGCAATATTCGCTACCTTCCACACTGATTTTCTGGAATACCCGTTGTCTGAGCTTAGGTAACGACCACAAGTCTATAGTCTTTTACCTCCAAGAAATAGCTTTGCAGTTTCTAGGATTATACGTTGCAAAAACGCATTCAAGGTCAACAAAATGTACAACGCAAAGAGAGTAAAGCCAGCCTCCTACAAAGAGTATGAAGTCCATAAACAGGATAGCAGAAGGACAAGCGTAACATCAGAGACTCAGGACATAAAATTTATATGTCCGCTACATGGTGAAGTCACGGCTTCCATATCAAGACTTTGTCACGTGAGTATGCCAAATAATATTTTGCAGCTATTCAGCTGGGTACAATAAAGTATACATTTTGTATCTAGCGCATGATTTCAATGCATGACGTGATTGATGAAGCTATACACAGCTATCAAATCATGTTTGGTTATTCTTGGTTGCTTTCTTCGGCTTATCAGCCATCTGAATATACCATGAGATGCCCCTCCAAAAACGGCTACGGCTGAAGGGCTACCTCTCTATTGCTTTATTTTTGTAAAATGAACATGAAAAACCGTGTTCAGCAAAGCAAATCTCAATTCAAACTACTAGTTGGCTCGTACATTATACATATTTGGAAGGAAAGCACTTGTGAAAAGTATTGATGATTCGCTACTTCAAATCAATCATTGATAGAGAGCAAGGATTTTTATAGAAAAATTCAGAACTGCATATAAAATCCAGCGATGCTTTGTTGAAAGATTAAATCCTGGTTGTAGATGGGAATAAACAGGCTGCTTTTTGTGAATACGGGCAAATAGATGGTACTATCTCTCACAATTCCATTTCTAGTTGTGTTTTGCCTATCGTCACAGACCTAAATGCACTACTTTTACAGACGTTAAATTTCTTACATGCTTTCGGCATTCGAACAGTGTTCATACTCAATTTGCGAATTAAAATTCCCTGACTATTCCCCGACATATAGTTAAAAGCACCCACTTTTTCCCTGACCCTCATTTCACATGTTCACAAAAACAGGTAAAGAAAATGGAACCTAATAGATAGGTAATCTATATATACTTACTATGCAAAATGATAAAATTTACATTTACTGACAATAGTAAAGCGAACAACCACTTCGCGAACAGCCATGCATGAGTTAATGAAAGCGATATGTAGACTAAGCAATTTGTTTTCCCTGACCTTTCCCTGACTTGGATAAATATCACAGATATTTCCCTGACTGTTACAGGTTTTTCTTGACTTTTCGCAAAAACGGCCTATTTTCCAGGCCAGGATCAGTATGAACCCTGTCCAACTTCATACATATTTTCAGAGCTGCAAATTTTATGTAGAATCGCACGTTAATAAAACCTTAGTTGAGGTTATTACAGCAAGCTCTTTTCAAACGCAGAAAATCAAGCAACAAATTCTTAAATGAAAAACTATTTTGCGCTTCATTTTGCCTTGCAGAGGCCAGAGGAGAAGAAGGGCTTCATTTCAAGTATACTGAACTTTTTCAGCAAGACTGATCTTGACAAAAAGCTGGCAGTTCACGGCTTAAAAGCAAAGCTAGACAGATCGGCTAAACGGAGAGTGCAGCAAATTAGCAAGAGTTCACCGCTGATACTTCAAGAAGAACTGAATGTGCTATCAATGGAAACACTCTTTCAATTGAGGACAATTTTGAGAAATAAAACATATTTACTAAAATGTGAACTAAAAGACCTACAAATAGACAAGTTGATGATAAAAAAGGAGAACACAGAACTCAGAAAAGAATTTAAAGACCTAGAGCAAACTTTCAAAACTATTCTTAAACCATGGAAAAACAGATATCCGGACTCTGATGAGCTCACGCGGGCGTATCTAATAAATTAGCCCGGTTTTATACCACGGGTGTATCTCATAAATTAACCCGGTTTTGTAATAGCTTGCATTATAGAACGTCAATGATATTATACAGCGCATGCTTGCGAATGTGTTACAGCTACAAAAGTTTTCAATAAGCACCAAAAGCACACCAAATATAGGCATTTTATCATTTGCATCAAAATTAACTAGCGTAATATAATTAAAGACCATTACTGAGACCACTTTAGTGTGATAAGAAGGGTTTTTGATGAACTGATTTGTAAAAATATGGGAAACCAAAAGTAGACAGTAGAATGAGGTATCGAATTTTCTAACTGTTGTAAGCATGGCCGTGTACACCAGAGACTGGCTCAAGTTTCCTAGAGATGATCATTTCATCAAAACTCATAGGGGGAGGTAGGATCAGATTCTGTCAAATCGTGAAGAGAGCATTGATGTTGTTATAAATTTGTAAGTAAATATATTTCGGTCTTCAAGTGAAAATCATCTTCCCAAAGTAAGTCAAGGTAAGTGGGAAGCAATATGTGTTACAACTTAACAAGGAATGTACTATGCTCTGATCAAGAAAACTAATCCTGTAAACAGCTCTCATTTCGTATCAAGAGCAAAAAATGGGAACTTGACAAAGGTCATAATGCGTGGTAAAACAACTTGGAACATGCGGAAAATGCAGTCAAAAGAAGAAATTAATTTAGTCATAAATATAAGAAAAGAAGATACCATTGCAACATGATTGTAAAAAGTATGCATAAAATAACATAGTTTTATTGCTGGAAATTGCTAACAGGGGATATATACAATTTGCTTAGAGCTATATCGAACTTACCGAGTGGTAAATCACTCTGAACAATTTATGAGATTTTATAGATTTTCGGAAAATTTTTTGATAATTTAAAGATTTTTTGAAAAGTTTTTCAAGCCTTTGAGCTGTTCTACAAGTTTCAAAGGTTTTCACAGATTTTTGAGACTTACGATTTCAAAAGATTTTTCAGATTATGGAAGGATCTTCCAACAAGACTGCATTTAGAAATCCCTCAGCCCAATAATAGCTCACCTCAAAACTCTTAAAGTACTGATATCTGGTAGATCTTTTTGAACACAGAAAAGATAGAAAAAATTAGAACTATATAGGAAAAAATCATTTACTCAAACTTAAACGTAGAAATACAACTTGCAATCAGTCTTGTTCATCTATACTACTCCCTTCAGCTCGGTATTATTTCTGTAGAAAATTATCTTATTTAAGAGGAATCTTCTAGCCACACAGCCTACCCTAAATTACAATTATTCAGATCTTAAAAAATTTTACGCAAACTTACCATAAACTGGGTTTGCATGGATCGATTGCAATTGCATCTCTGACGTATTTTTGAGCCATGACGCTCGATCCAGTTTCATTGTGAAGAACAGCCTGAAAATTGAAAATTGGAGCTAAATTTGTTACCACTGCAGCCATAAAGACATTGCCCAGATCTGGATACATAATATAAAACATGTAAACGCTATTAGCACTGCAAAACTTTTAGATCTACATATTGTATAGCATAATATAATATAGTATAGGGTAGTATGGCATAGTATAGTATGGTATAGTATGGCTCAGTATAGCATAGTATGGTATATCGTGGTAAAGTATAGTATAGTATAGTATAGTATAGTATAGTATAGTATAGTATAGTATAGTATAGTATAGTATAGTATAGTACAGTACAGTATAGTATAGTATAGTATAGTATAGTATAGTACAGTATAGTATAGCATCATTATTATTATTATAAAATTTTTCAAAGTTGGTTGTACATACATATAGTTTGCTAAACTAATTCATACCGACTATTTACAATAATACAAAAGTTAAACAATAAAGATAAAAATAACTAGAACAAAGAATTAATAAATTATTTCCAAACTAATTTTTTTGTTAGGATCTCAGTATAGCCTCATTTACAGATCTTGCAGTTGCATTTATCCCAATTCCATTCTTTGATCTCTCTGTTAAATATTGGAGTTAAGGTCACATTTTTTTTATCATCGGGCAGTGTATTCCAAAGGTGAGCATCTCTGGATATGAGAAAATTAGCCCCAATTGTGTTTCTTTTTACATTTGGTGTTTGCAATAGATTTTTTGTTCGTAGTTCATATTTAATATCTCTCTTTTCAAAGAATTTCCACATGAATGATGGATTTTCTTCTCATAGACACTTATAAATTTGAAGCATTAATTTTTGCAAATTCTTTCTCTAAACTTTTCGTTCATCTATTCTTGCAAGAAGTACTTCAAATAGCACATTGAAGTCATTATGCAAAATTCTTAATGCTCTTTTTTGGACACGATCTACCCGATTGCTTAGTATAGTATAGTTTAGTATAGTAAAGTATAGTATAGTATAGTATAGTATAGTATAGTATAGTATAGTAGAGCATGCTTTAGTATAAGATAATATAATATAGCACAGTAAATATTGTATATATATATATATATATATATATATATATATATATATATATATATAAATACGGTAATATAAACAATAAAGAGACTCACAAGCTTCTCCATGGCTTCAATGTGTTTGGGAGCTACAGCTAATGCGCTGTCAAGGCAGGCTTTTGCTTCGGCAAAACTCTTCTGCACATAATTCAACCTTCCTCTCTAACAAAACAAAATACTACTTCATAACTCGAATTATGATAACAAGTAATATGCATGACAAATTTTTTAACTACCACAATTCGCACGTTTCTTCTTATCAGAAATGCTTATTGCTTGATAGGTAATGTCAAAAGTCCAGCTGACAATTCAATTGATAATGAAACAGAAATAGCAAGTTTTGAACGAGACGGATCCTTAATAAAAGTGATTCAAAGACAACGATGAGTCTACGTCACCCTTAAACGTGTTAAGGACAATATCGATCTTTCTCATTGGAAGCTTCCGTTCAAAGCTACCGAAAAGAATAAATGAGAAAGAATAGAAGACGGAAAGAACGAGAGCATAATACTTACCATGCAAAGGACTTCTGGAGAGACTGGGAAAATAGACGAGGCCTCCATGATACAATCTTTAGCTTCATCGCTATTCTCCATGTTTAAATAAACGTCGGCTAGAATGGATGGTGATTTAGGATACTGATCATGACCAACATGATTACTGATTAATGACCAACACGATTACTGATTAATGACCAACATGATTACTGATTAATGACCAACACGATTACTGATTAATGGCCAACACGATTACTGATTAATGACCAACACGATTACTGATTAATGACCATCACGATTACCGATTAATGACCATCACGATTACTGATTAATGACCAACACGATTACTGATTAAAATGATGCATGATTTCAATGACTACTGGATAGTCCAATTATCCAACATAATACCAAAATGAGAAACAAGGGTCTTCTAGAGAATATACTAAATCTGCTACACAACGAAAAGCTTTTATGTATTATAATGTTGAAAGATAAAGCAAGGTAATGGTCTTATATGCGAAGCAAATAATTCCTTATAAAGGAAGGTACAATCTCTGTCAAAAGTCCTTGGAGCATCAATTAATTAATGCATAATTTCTGATAAAAATGATTTTCTTGTCCATGTAGAACGATGGAAATCCCCTTCCCCCCCCAAAAAATGTTGAATTAAGTGTTTATTTGTCAGAAAAGGGTCTGCAAGCATAGCGGCTTTTCTGTACCTCTCAACACTGTATATATCAACATTGTTTTGAGGGGGAGAGGGGGATATTATTAAATTAGCAGCAGAAATAATGCAAGTGTTCCAAGAATTTTGGCAGAGATTGTATATAAAACCAATAGGGGAAAAGAGGAGCCTATACACACCAATACAAAGCTCGTAGATAGAACAGACGTATTACACTGAACATTCAGAATAGAACATTGATGATTGGAACGGTTTGTTGAATGTGTTGTATCAAAGCACAAAAACCAACTACTATTTCAAAAAGTCTTTATCGATATGTTTCCAATCAAAAAAGAAATTTCATGTGATAGAGCTGGAGAAATAAAGATGCTTTCGTCGAGAAGCAAACTACTCGGAAAAAAAGAGTACGGTACGAGGTTAATTTGTTATCCTGATGTGTCAAAGATTCTAAAGATTTTCTTATCTCAAAGATTATCAGAGTTTTTAAGGACTTTTTTGGGGGTTTTCCCAATATTGCATAGTTTTTATGATTTGAAAAACTTCTACATTTTCAAAAGGTTTTTCGGAATGTAAAGACTTGTGAAACATTAACAAAAGTCTTTAAGCTGATTCGCAAGTTTCAAAGATCCTCAAAGATTTTTGAGACTGGAGATTTTTCAAAATATTTCAGAATTTTTAGAGATTTAAACAGACTTTCAATTTACAATAATTTGCTCCTCGGCTTGCATTATATCTAAAAATTTAGCAATCAAGCTAATATCGACACCTGCTATACAAAAATAATTTCGAAAAATTTTCAACCTGTAATTAACCAAATCTTTGCAAGCAATGCAAAAGCTGCTGGTATTCTAAGCTTCTTTCCTGATACTGAAGTAGAGGCTGCCTCTGATAAACTTCTCTCTAGTTTTACCGATGCTGTAATACTATTAACCTCGTCTTCATCTGAATTTTAAGAAGAATACAATGACATGACAATTATATACCGCTGAATGTTGAATACCTTTGAACGCGTACATCACTTGCCAAACCTTCAACAGTAAAACTTCAGACGTTGAATTTTCGGACGCAAAGTTGTCGGAAATATCAATAGATTCTATTAGCACACTAAAAGGCGCTTTACAAATCCGAGAATTTTATTGAACCAAGAATAATAGGATAGTAAAGCTTTTAATGAAAATCAAACCATCAGAAAATTTTGAAAAATGACACACATTGACTTAGTGAATTTTTGATTATCTTTTGTAATGTAAATATTTGGTTATTTAGAAATTTACAGATTTTACATGCGTCTTTAGCTATGTCATCAAAGATCCAACGAAATTAAAGAAGATAAAACAGTACAAATTGAAATGAAAAAGAGTGATCAGAATTACCATCGAGATACTTGACGTCATCTGCAAATGACAAACTTTTGATACTTTTTGCAACTTTGGCACTTCCATCAGTAGATTTAGCATCCACATTTGAGATCTTCAGAGGAATTTGACAATTTCCTGATTTTCCATCAATATTCTGCTCCAGAAGACCCGCCCTGTTAAAGAAATTAGCTTATACCACCTTGATATCATTGCATGAAAGAATTTAATACAAAATTCTAATTCCAGACAAATGCAATCAATTGTCGAGCTCTAAATGTGGAAATATGCACACAACATCGCGACATTCCATTGGTTCTTGAGCATTGCGGCTATGGCAATAAGTAGCTTTAAGAACTCCGCTATTTTGTAGGTATTCTCTAACTCATTCACCCTCTTAGGCCTGTAATTTATTTGAAAACCTCAGAATGCGCTGCGAGATGCCACAAAACTGGGATAGTTAAACTTTCAACAATCATAGACGGCTGCGAGCGGTTTGCTATCTGAACATTGCATCTACAATACTTTGAGGAAGGACAATACGAAAACATACTCCCTAAATTCATCTGCATATGTTTCATTCCAAAGTTCCAACATTTCTTGGCACACACTGAGAGCTTGCTCCCCACTGTAACACTCCTCGGTTAAGGCCACTTTTAGCTGCAATAGCCTGAAGTGAAAAACATTAGCTTACTAGAAAATGAATTTGGAAATTGGCATTATGGCCAAATAATTATGAAGTAGGCTAGCCAAAAGATAAATGTTTTGCTGAAATGTGGTACATGGTCTTAACATTAATGTCGTACATGGTCTTAATACTACTGTGGTATATGGTGTTAATATTAATGTGGTACATGGTCTTAATATTAATGTCGTACATGGCCTTAACATTAATGTTGTACATGGTCTTAATACTACTGTGGTATATGGTCTTAATATTAATGTGGTACATGGTCTTAATATTAATGTCGTACATGGTCTTAACATTAATGTTGTACATGGTCTTAATACTACTGTGGTATATGGTCTTAATATTAATGTGGTACATGGTCTTAATATTAATGTCGTACATGGTCTTAACATTAATGTTGTACATGGTCTTAATACTACTGTGGTACATGGTCTTAATATTAATGTCGTACATGGTCTTAACATTAATGTTGTACATGGTCTTAATACTACTGTGGTACATGGTCTTAATATTAATGTCGTACATGGTCTTAACATTAATGTTGTACATGGTCTTAATACCACTGTGGTACATGGTCTTAATATTAATGTCGTACATGGTCTTAACATTAATGTTGTACATGGTCTTAATACTACTGTGGTATAAGGTCTTAATATTAATGTGGTACATGGTCTTAATATTAATGTCGTACATGGTCTTAACATTGATGTTGTACATGGCCTTAATACTACTGTAGTATATGGTCTTAATAATAATGTGGCATATGGTCTTTATGATTTTGTAAATATGACAAAAGGGTGAATGGAAGTTACTCAAGCAAATTTAAGAGCTCATGGGCTGAACAGAAAGAGAAAATTAACCTTAGGTTTCCTTGAAAGATTGAAAACGCTAACACATTATGAAAGTGCAAACGAAAGATTGGATATGCAAAGAAAATACAAACTAAATGAGCAAGCAGATAAAGTTATAAATGAAAGGAAATGAATGATGATTCAAAATAATAGAGAAAAAATGGATTAATAGATGAAAAATGAATAAAAAAATAAAGTTATGAAGGAATAACTGTAAAGAATGAATAGAGGGTATAGATAACTGAAATAAGTAAAAATTACAAGAAGATCTGAAGGCATGAAATAGTGACAGGCACATAAATAAGAAAACCAATAAGCTTCGATGGAAAAAATGGGCTCAAAAGTACTTACTGAAAATCATCTGGAAATTCTCTTAGTCCAATTTCCAGTATTTCCAATGACTCCTGAAACTGAACGAATAAAAAATTTGCATGAAATTATACAGCTGACATTTAACATTAATGGCGGCTCATGCAAAAAAGCATTGATGGGGATGGTGACGTCAAAGTAAAGTGTTTGGGCCAGAATGAGGTTACATTAAAATTAATTAAGAATTTAGCTCTACTTAACGTTGTCACTTACACGGCTCTGTGCTGATAAAATGAGGGATAACAGGATCAATGAGTCGCGATGAAATGGATCAAGTTGCAGCGCTTGATTTACCAACGTAGCAGCAACAGCTAACTAAAAATAATGGACTATATATTAAAGATCAAATTACATACCACACAGGCTGAAAAATCGTAATTTGTTTGCCTACTGGTGCTACACTACAGGGTCCATGAGAAGCATGTCAAAAAATTACGAGGACTTGCATCAAGGGTACTGCATGCCCTTTGAAAGTTAAGTCAATTGTAAAAATCTATTGGAAGAAAAGATCTGTATAGTACAGTAGATGGCACAATATCCCAAATTGCCAATTTTCTGTGGCTGATTGACAATATATTACACTGATAGTTAGAGTACATATATGCTTCGACATGAGATACATAATTTTTCAAAAGAACAAAGTTCGTAAGAATATTGAAGCTCAGAATAGCTTAAATTTGAGAACGGTTTAAGAATAATACAAGACTCAAGTTTCAAGACTTAAGAATTTTAATGTACTCGACATATAATGTCGGTTTTGGATAAACTTTGTACTATCGATACAATATGTATTATTGTGTTCCACTTTTGGTTTGCTTTATGATGAAGAAAGACATCAGCAAACTTTTTGAATATATTTCTTTGATTTTCAGGCAAAGCTATACCTTTGGTAATTAAGACTAATTTAAGAACATATACAGACGACAATTTTCGGATCATTGGGCAAGCAAGATCGTCTTTTTCATTTAAGTGTTTTGGAATCTGTTTTCATCAAGACTCAAAACCCAGTCTTGTGTAGACAAAAAGAGTTTGTTTCTCATTGGGACTCTTCAAGTAAACAATGGTTAATAGGTCCTAATTGGTCACACTTGGGGCCAATTAGACGCATCCTGGATATATATTGCGGTTAACCATTAGGTCACTGTCCGACGTTTTCATACTCTGATAAGTGTCGAACGAAAAAAGCTTTCAGTATGTGAAAAGAATGTTGCCGCTTTTTCGTGCTGTAATGATTTATGAATAATCGAAGGCTTAACATCAAAAAACTTTAAGAATATCGAGGCGCGGCGAAAAATTAGATATTCTTACAAAAAAGTTTGTATTGGACTGCCCTCCTTACCTGTCTGCTGAGTGCGTGATTGAGAGCCAACTGGCAAAGAATTTCAACTTCGCTTGGGTCAAGATCATGCGCTCTAACAAAAAATTGTCTATGAGTGGCAAAACTGCAGCTCATTAAGATTCAATGACAATTACAAGAAGCATTACGGTAAAGGCAGCCCCGAATACTTTCGTAGTTGGGTGGAGTATCTGTTGGAGAGGACACTTATTCTGAGCCATCAGCATATGAGGTAAGGTGGCCAGTTCCTTTCATCGCCACCTTCACCTCTACAGTGTTGCCACCGGATACCCATTCGCTGCTGGGTGAGCAGTGAGCGAGCATTCAGTCAGGACAACAAGTCGGGCTCCAACCGTAGACCTTCCGCACAGGAGTCATGCGCTCTAACCGCCCACCATTACAAGAAGTATAAAGGCGAAATGTTAAATGTCTATCACTTCCTGGCATCCGGAATCGAAATGACAAATAATAGGAATGAAAAATCGATACAATTTAGGTAAAAACTTCTTGAAGAAGAATAAGGTAATACAAGGATACAACGTCAACTACACAAAATATAAAAGCTTAACGAGAAGATCTCAAAATAAATAGAAAGCGATAGTAGAACTAAGAATAGAGTGAAATGAAATGAACATAAGTAAGATAAGAAGTGAACAGCTGTAGTAGATGATGAGGAATCTTAGAATATTAAAGTAAATAAGTGAGAAAATCTACTCATTTACATGAGAAAACTCATTCACATCAAAATGAGAAAACAGACGAATTGCAAAACGAAAATATGACTAACTTTTCTAACGCATTTATTGACTTTTTCCGTAACGCCTTGGCTTGGTCATAGTTGAAAGCTGTGAAATTATTTGTGTCAGAGCAGTTACGTGACAAAACATACAAATAGTAAGGAGCTATTAAGCTTCAAGAACTATCTTCCTTAAGTTTCCAAGCTCATTTGAATAAATATTGTAATAAACTACAAAATTGATAGCATTCGAAGAATCCTGGTAAGATCTTTGAATAGATTTTGAAGCATATTAGGGGCCGGTCATTAATTTCTTCTAGGGGGGATTGTAAGACATATAGAAGGGGGTCCAAAAACATAGACACTGAGAAGGAGGGGGATGAAAAATACAAGCCAACTTAAAAGAATTAGTATATGGAGCTTCCTATGGAATCCTAGAGGCAGAACCAAGATTTTTACACAAGTCTCAGAAGGGGGATGAAAATCCCACAAAATATATCAGAAAGTCTTCCACCCCTTCCCCCAAGTAATCAAAGATCCGTTCCTTATACAAATTGACTAAGGTTCAACTTTTTCAAGTGAGCTACTTGGTTTACTAAACTTACCATTACTCGCCATTAAGCTATAGCTTATGCCTAATGCTAGAAAGAAATTTGATTTTTCTATTGGGTCTGTCGCTTTCTCTACAGCAAATTCAGCGGTTCTGACTGCTTCCTCGTACTAGGAAAAGAAAGATTAGCTTGTGCAAATTACACAAATAGGAAAGCAAATATCCTACCAGATAAGCTTAACGCTATCATACGAATATATAACAGGGGAATGCAATTAGAAATAGAGATAAAAGAAGAATGCTATAGGCTCCAATAATTAAAGTTTCTGAGCATAAGACCAATGCAATAGGCAGGAAAAGCAAGCAAAATACATTCCCTAAGTTTGCAACCAGAATAAACATGAAACTTAAATAGCTTATAGGCTTGCCTACGTTAGATGTGCTAATACGAGTTCTATACTACACAAATATCGAAAATACACTTACTTCGTTAAGATAGTTGATACAAATTTTCACGTAGTATAAGCAAGCTTGCAGATCATCCTCTCGCATTTCCAGACACTTTTTTAAAACGATCGATGCCTTTTTATACTAAAAATTGAGAGGGAAATGTTAAAATTAATGAACACAATACAATGATGAAGTAATAAGAGATTAATTTGCTGAATCCTAAATAAGATCAGGGAGTAGACCGGAGATAAAGCAAAGACCCGAATTAGTTTACAGGATAAAGGGGTACAGTAAATCTGCAATTGTGCCTAGTTAATAAAATAGTATGTCCTATGCACGTCAGCAAACAAGAATAAGCTGCATGGCATAACTTCAATTATACCTCTTGAAAAAAAGATGTAACTATTTTCGTAATGAGGCCCAAAACATGTTGAAGTATGTTGAATGAGGGAGTCCAGCACATACCTTTTTGTTACAAATAAGAGCAAGTCCATATTGAAACCAAATGTCAAACTGATGATAAGCTAGCTTCATACCTCTTTCAAGGCACTATTATTAAAGACAGAACATGGCTATTAAAAATAATCAAAAATTGGTAGAAATACAATAAAAGTTTTATAACTTGAAAAATAATGATAACACATCTAGACGGTGAGGAATAAGTAAATCATATGATAAACAGGAGTAAATCTATAAATTGAACAATACTAAACAAATGTCTAGTAAAATTAGAAGAGTGTTGGCTTAAGTGAGTGAAAGAAAAGCGAAGCGTGCAAGGCAGAACAATGCCATGGTAAAACAAGGTCACGGCAAAAAGAGTCCATGATAAAACGAGGTCACCGTAAAATGAGGCCATGGTAAAAACAAGGCCATCGTAAAACAAGGTCACGGCAAAAAGAGTCCATGGTAAAAACGTGGTCACGGTAAAATTAGGCCACGACAAAACAAGGCGATTGTAAAACGAGGTCAAGGTAACATTATACCATGGTAAAAAACGAGGCCATTTTTTAACACGAGCTCGTGGGAAGTCGAGGTTAAATAGGCGTAGGTCTATTATAGCGTATCCTACCTCTAAAAATAGTCCATATTGCTGCCTTCTTGTAAGAGTTAAGCAAAGCAGGTCATATATAGCATTCATCTCACCAGTGGTTCTTTGTCGTTGCTCGCTGTCCTTTTCAAATAGCTTGACACATCCATCACGAAGGAGCTGGGAAATCACAAAACACTTTTTAATCAAGTAAATCGTCAAATGTGGCTACCATAAAAAATCTTGCCAGTACGAAGAAGGCCACTGCAAGACGTAGGTGGTGAGGACTACAAATATTAAGCGTTAACTGTGTCTCAGACGTAGATTAACAGCATAGACAGCCATATGTGGGCATAAAAGATGGACCATGAATGGAAAATATTTGTATAGAATAGTATAAACCCACAGAATGCACTGCTAGGCAAATCAGAACTAATTGATAACAAGCCTATTGATAAATTCAACTCAATTTTAAGTTCTTCTACTAATGTACCTTTCTTTTTACCAATAGGGGAAAGAAATCCTATCCAACTCAAGTTTAATAGTGTAATGCTACCGTTCGGGATCATTAGGAATATTTTGTTCGGGGATTTTTTCCACTTAAAGTCTTTAATATTAATCAATTAAATCATTTCTCATTTCCAACAATGCAAAGAAACTTGTTGCTAGTAAACTTCTGTTGCACCCCTTCGGAGTCTCAAATACTTGGGGGCTTCTAGGAGTTAATGCCAAGCTGCCTAGGTCACATCACTGTTTCAAACAGATAAAACTGTTAAAGTAAGACAAAGAAACAATGATATGAGAGATGGTAAGCAACGAGTACTTACCAATGACTCACTGATTAGAAGTAGCAACAACGCTTCTTCAAAGTCATCACTAGGACAGAAAGACCTGGGAAGAACAATCCCCTAATGACATGAATGATGCTGAGCCATAACGACACATTAGGCTATCAAACATAGCTGTCCATTCAAATTGGGAAATCTTACACTTTTTGTTTCTTAGTCAATTTATTCTATATGTATATATATATATATATATGTATATATATATATATATAATATTATGTTATATTATATTAAAATATATTATATTATGATGCTATGCTATATTATGTTTTATATATATATATATATATATATATATATAAGTAAACTAATCTAAATCAATGAACCCTCTTCTGCTTGTAACTATTACAAGAGAAACTCTACTACATTGAAATATATGAAGATTATATTGCAATGGTATCAAAACTATGTCAGTTTCTAGCAGGTCTGAAAATGCAGCTAAAAAGGAGCAAAATTTACATCCAATTTTGGAACATTCAAGATTTTAACATTGGAAATTCATAAATACCAGAACCTTGAAACTGCTCCAAACGCAAAGATGACGCAATCAATAACTGAGTAATCCATACCACTTCAAATTTAACTTCTGCTTTAATGAAGTGGAATTGTAGGGATACTTGAGAATTATCTGTGGCCTTCTAAGACCACAGCTCAACAGCATGTCAATAAGGAGCTATTCAGTACAAGGAATTCTGGCTAGTTATGTTAAATACACGTACACATCTCTACTGGACGAGGTGGATCGGCTATAACTGACAGCTTTCGGTGTGGTCCTTCCAGTAGCAGATGAAGTAGAATTAGACCTCTGTTGATACGTCTTAAAAGGCAGTGCTCCAGAATGATAGCAACCTTGTTGTTGCCACGTCTGAAGAGGAGGGGTGTTGTAATTCTTTGCGCATGTGCCAAATAGCAACATCTCGGCAAGCTGCATGGCCACAATCTGCAGGGAGGAAGCCAAGCGAAAATAAAACGATGATCTCTTTTATTGATATCTATTTGATCTCTCTCTCGCAGTGTATGTCTAATACCTACCAGAACTTTGGATACATTGCTGAATGAAATAGACCAAAACTCTAAGCTTTGTAGAGTTAGGAATTCGGTTTACTCTGTTGATAAAGGCGGCGAGGAAAGGGTCTGGCCACCCTACCTCGCATACCTGCCGATGGCTCACGATAAGTGTCCTCTCTAGCAGGCACTCTCCTACGTACGAAAGTATACGGGACTACCTTTTTGATGAGGTCGTCAAGCAAATGCATAGGTATTGAAAAACTAAAAGCTTGATTTCGCTGGAAAGCTTGCAACTCCACTGCAATAACCTTTCTATTTTGAGCAATACCAGATCACTCTCGATGTCCAGTGGCAAATCTTTACCAGAGAATATTTTCAGTATCAGCACATGAAAAGCGCTACCATGCAGATGCTAGCGCTATAACTGATACTCTAGGAACTAAACAATACAAAATTAATTGACTTGCTCTGAAAATTTAGGCGTTTGGCACAATAGATGAAATACATAGCATAACTTTATGATTTCGTTGTTTGCACTTGAATGTGTAAGAACATGCTCGCAAGCATTGGCGCTATGCAAGCAGAATGACAGTATGGCTCTAAAAATTGTCCTAAGCTTGGAACTGGCTACAAAGTGGGAAAGTCTGGGGGATGGGGAATGAAGCTTTCCTAAAGAAGATTTAGGGTTGAAATCTGCCTTGAATTCGTCTGGGGAAGATACAAACTTTGAACTGACTAAATTCTATTACCTTTCTCAAAGCCACTGTTCCATTAGTTTCAACAATACGAAGAAATAAGCGACAATGACCAATAGCATCGTGGATACTTCTAAAAAATATGCAAAAATTTACGAATAGTTTCGGAGATATTTTCACAGTGTAATGCCCTTTGTAAATACAGTACTGAATTAAGTCTAAAATACAGTAATTTATGATAAAAGAAAGAAATTCCTAGTTATGTATGCCTAAAAACAGAGCCTGGAAAAAATTTTTCTTCATGGCAGCAAAAATTAATTTTCAAAATTTCCTGCGGAACAATTTCCTGCACCTAGAGGCACACAAATAACGCCTGAACTATAGAAGGCAGAGATTGGATTTAAAATTCTATCAGAAAAAATTTCCTGTGAACCAGTTCAAAATTTCCTGGAAATTTTCCAGCCCTACCTAAACTATCAGAAATTTTCCAGCCCTACCTAAGCTATCAGAAATTTTCCAGCCCTACCTAAACTATCAGAAATTTTCTAGCCCTACCTAAACTATCAGAAATTTTCCAGCCCTACCTAAACTATCAGAAATTTTCCAGCCCTACCTAAAAGTTTGAAATAAGGAGGTATTCTTCTATAGGTCTTACTGTGGGTTTCAAACGACATGAGCACCCTAGGCAGCCAACCAATAAGTCTACCCATAACATGGTGCATTTGTCTCCAACAAACATACTTCAAATTTCAAAAAAACAAGGCCTCTATTGCCTAGTTAGTCACACATTATTCTTGGAACACTTTGGCTCAAAGGGATCATCAATTAGCTCCCTATGCTAGTTGGCACTTTCTTCTACACACTTGAGACTTTTCGGATCAGATTTTCTAAACTAAAAAAATCTACTTCTGATGTGATGAGTTAGTGCATTATCAGGTTAAAAAGCAAAATGCAGAGGTATTTACCCTTGTTTCAATTCAATCTGAACAGGCCTGCAAAATGATGTGAGCAAGCCTGATGGCATAGGTTTGTGAGAAACTGTTTCTTGAGGCTTTCTGAGATTTGTGGATTTGTAGTCATCTGTAAATATCCACAATGCTAATTCAGCTGACAACTGATATGCTGCTATAGCATTCTCATAACTACTTTCTTCTTTCTCAGTAGAAAACTTTTCCAGTATTTTACCTACAGCATAAAAAAAGAAAATGGGCCTCCTCAGCTGTGTGCATTAAAAATTACTATACTGGGGTCAGTGACATCGCTATATAAAAGAATAAATAAACATACTGCAAAAAAGATAAATATTGGAATGGAATAATAAATAATGATCTATGCAAACCAAATAGGGGAAAAGCATAAAGTAGACAAAAGGGTATAAGGATAGGAAAGGGGGTGGTAGAGGGAGGGGCTGCAGCCCCCTTTCCTATCCTTATACCCTTTTGTCTACTTTATGCTTTTCCACTATTTGGCTTGCATAGATCATTATTTATTATTATTCTGCAGTAGGGCAAAAATCCATTTCATTTGGGCAGCTTTTCTGAAAGGACAATAGGAAGTTCAGGTAACTTTCTGACAGCTCTCCAGGTGTCTTTCATCTTTCAGGTAGAGAGCTAAAAGCCCCCTAAATTTGAAGTCCTCCAATGCCCATGCAAAGGGGCCATACTTTTTCATTAATTCAGGTAGAGTCCTCCCTTAGGAGTTTCCCTTCCTTACTTAAGAGGGTGCCCCTGAAAATACGAGTCCCACCTACTTTCATAAAGGTTCCTGCATATTTGGGAAAGAAAAAACCAAAATATTTATGAAATGCAATGAATATCAAGTATGGTTGTTAGAGGGACTTGTCTCAAGGGAGAGACAAGTTCCTAAACAGGGTACTACATTTCTAGAAGTATGTGTCTTCAAATACATACATGCATATCAGCAAGTTACTAAAACCTTGACTTTTTTCAAATGGGGTCATGAAATGCTTAGAGTGTAAATGCCTTTATAATAGAAGCTGGAAACCTAATCTTACCTTTAAAACAATATGCCTCTGCTGCTAGGATACAGCACCTTTTAGTGAGCTCCTCCACATTATCTATTGTGATACCACTCTTATCAATTGACTGAAGGGCATTAATAATGTCATCCACAAAATAATAATACTTTGCCAGAAGCAAATAGAATTCTGGTGCAATGTGCCCCTGCAAATAAACAGAACTGAAACTTATGAAGACTTTCTCAAGCACTGATGCTCTACACCATGGTAATACTTCAAATGCAATATTCTCTGCATAATCCAATATTGGCTAATGTAGATCTCTGGACAACCCATACATCTTCCATACTCTGAAGTTTTACACACTAAATTATACTGCTAATTCCAAAATTTTTGAGAGGAGACTCAATTTTATCTGAATTTATGATCAAATTTTGATTTTCAACCTGCTTGAAACTACCAAAATATCAAACTAATTTTACCAAGATCCTCCACTGAGAAGGAGATATAAAGCACAATAAGTATTGGATCTTTGCTTAACTATTTCAGCTGCTGGTATTAGTTTTTATCTCAAGTGTTTGTCAATGAAAGATTGAGCACTGTCACTGTTCCATTGTTGCAACTCAATTTATATCAATCAATGAAAATATCGCAAATTCAAACCCCCCTCTTCAATAAGCTCCCTTTTTGGACCAAGAAATGCATTAAGCCCCCCTCTCTATTAAGACCCTCTAGAAAATGTTGAATACTATGAAGCGAGCAGGCTTCATAGAAGTAAGTAAACTAAGCTAGATCACACTTTGAAAGCAATAGTTCTCACGCTATCAAAAATCAAAGTCATTCATTAACTTACTGAGGATAAAAACATTCTATATCAACAGCTACTATACAATTTTTCAATTTTGTTTGTTCTGCTGTGAACTAATGATGTATAAAACAGCAAATATTTAGTTAACTGTTGAAAATTTTCAAGAAATTTACTAAGCCCCCTCTCTGATAAACCCCCATCTCCAATAAGCCCCCTTTAAAGTGCTTGAAATTAATAAGCTTCCAAGGGGCTTAATATAGAATTCACAGTATTACAAAAATATTACTGTAAATCATAGGAAATTTCTCAATATGATTAGTTTCAAGCATTAATCACATTATTTCAACCTCTACTTCACTTTGTGTGTAAAAAGTTGGACCTCTTGTTTATCCAGATTTCTGCTTAATCCAAATTTTTGCTTACTCCTGATCAATCTGGAATATCTGGAGTTATTGTATTGATATCCTACTGGATCTAAGACAAAAAGCATTACATTCCCAGTGGGGACATTCAGCTAAGTTCATACAGTTTACCATTGCAATAGGTAAAAATACTCACAAATCGCTCAATGCTTTTATTGCAAAGTTGCAACCCTTGAACTAGGTAGTCACGAGATTTCTTAAAGGTCTCATCTGCTCCTAGTTCTCTAGCTTGATGCTTCTTTTCACACAGTGACTGCTCAAGAGATGACTCTCCCAATATCAAACATCTATATATTTCTATCTCATCTGCAATAAAATTAACAAAAGTGTTTATCAAAAAATGGATTTAACTGTTCAAGCTAATTTACCAAACAATTGAAAAAGAACACTCAGGTGGATGCTTGAAAAGTTCAATTCCACTATGACTCAGAAAAAAGAGAACTAGAAGAAAGCTTTGAAAAAGTGCATCCCAAGTCTGTCCAATCTGATATAGTTAAACAGTTTATTTAATTAACAAAAAAATTGCAGAAACCAAACATCCCCCCCCAAGTTACATAGGCTTCATAAGAAAAAATCTTTTAATTTACTCTCTCTTCTAGGCTTGTATATTATAATACATTGGTTCTTTTCAAAAGGATAAAAAAATATTTCCTATGGTTGAATGTACCTGAAACATTTGTTAGCTTTGCAGCCCAAGCATCAAAAATTGCTTTCAAATCTGTCCACTTTTCATCAAGCCTGGCTTGCTGTAAGTCTTTAGGTAGTGAAAGCTTTTTGCTCATTTCAAGTAGCAGCTGCTTCCAGCTCAATAACTTGGCAATTCACTTGCCTGAGAATTAACTCCCACTGCTTCTACAAAATGAAAGGTAACTGATGATATAAAATGATAAAAATGGCTTTGCACACTCAATTCATTCCAAGGCAAGGGAGTTCAAAATTTATGTAAATTTTGATCATTTTTCTACCCATTTCAAATTTAATTGCTCATGGTAGACAGGCAATATTCATCATTTAAAATTAAAGAAGCTTTTGTTAATACACAGACTCCAAACCAATGCAAATGGGGGTAGTATAGTGGCTAAAGCATTTGCCTATGGTACAGACAGCTAATGGTATGAAAAACACCAGAATCGTGGCTGAATACTCACTTGCTGTCCACCAGATATTGACTGGAATAATGGGGAGATAAAGGAAGCAAGGACAAAGTATCATTGTACTCTCTCACAGGCACTCCATTCATAAAAGATGTGTACAGACCTTCACCAAACTAATAGTCATACAACTGATATTTTTATTCATATTCATAGGGACCTCAATTTTGTTATAATATTCCAGCATTTCAGTCCAAATTAAACTATACTCCATTTCATGTCGAACCAAAACTACTACTAGCAGTCTCAAGATGAACAGCTCACTTCAAGCAACTTTGGAGAATCAAAGCAAAATCTTAAAGTTATGGTATTCGGAGGAATTACACTGCACCCAAGCCATTTATGAGAAATTTTGCAAGTCAATAGCAAATATCGTATGCAATTTCACTATCAAAGGTGATAAAAAAGCTGCCAGATTTTACAAGATATAGGTAGCTATAACAAAGTGATGATATCTCGTAAAATCAACAAGATTTGACTTGCTTATAGCCGGGATCGAAGCAAAAGATGAATATTTTCATACCAGTAAATCAAACTGGTACTGGGAAAAAGCATTCTTAGATTACAATAAGCAAGAAATCTCTTAACCAAAATTGTCTTCTTCCTCTTTCGTTCAAAAATGGATGTACTTGAGATGTATTTGCATACTTCTACCACAAAACAGCAAAGTCTGTTGGGTTCGAGTCCTGAAGTATCAATTAAAATGACTTGCCTGGACAGGAGAAGACCAAAAAACAATTTTTGCTTATCCGTACATTCTAAATTTTGTGTTTCATTTCTTCTACCAGCTTGCACCTCCTTCTTGCAATCAGCCGGCCACAAATGCTGTTGTTGTTGCTTGATTTGGCTTTGTAGCTGTGTGAGTGAAAACAAAAGTGCTTGGAGATTCCAAAACTACAAGGCTTTTTTAAAGAAACTTGGCACTTAGTACTAAAAGTGTTTTAATTTGACGTCAAAATGTTACTATTCTAGTACTAACAGCTTTTAATTAGTTTCTTATTTTCGAGACGGAAACTCACCCTATCGTTTGAAAGTCGAACATTTCTGGCTGGATATAACATGATATAACCGCTCAATGTCACGAAAAATGTCCAAGCATATCAAAATAACAAATTACAGTCTTTTCCAAACAAAAATCATACAAGTTACCGAGTGGAAGCAACTCAAATTTCCCCCTTTTTTAGACAAACTGGTATTGTACAGTTTCGTAATGTTTCTTGAACAAAGTACTAGAGTTTCTTAATTTTTAAACCGGCCTAGTACCCGTTTCTTATAAACAAGTTTCTTATAAAAAACGTGTATCTCTATAGAACTAAAAACATCGAACCACGCCCGAACGGGGAGCTGGGAGGCTGCAGCCCTTACTTTTTTGCTATTGTATAATGTCATACAATAGACAGCTTATCCTATGTAAGATAAATTATACTTTTTGAGATTAAAAAGGGGGTTTTCTTGCAACCTAAAAGTGCCTTTGTAAGCATTTAAAGGGTTTCGCCCCTAGCCCCCATTGTCATACCCTATAGGAGCTTGCCACTCGTCCCCAACCCTCTCACTCAAAATTCGCTCCAGCGTACCTGACATTATCTACCAATCTCAGGCAAACTTATCAAATGCAACATTTTCCTCATTGAGATTTACTTGCAGAATTTTTTTGTGTTATAGAACTTTGGCTACAAGTACTAATAAGACTATATTGCTTATAACCAGGGGCATGGCGAATTAGGGAGAGTGGAAGTGCTACACCCCTTGTTGCCAGAAACGTTGGTCTATTTGGCTTCTTGGTAAAAGCTGGAGGTTATAATCATCCATTGTTGGTAATTTTGAGAAATATATTATCCAGTTGATAAGTTTTCCTTTGCTACATCACTTCCACTCAAAGGTATCGAGACACCACTATTTATAACACAAAGTAATAAATGATAATATATTCTAGGACACTTCGATGTTACCCTAACATCGTTCACAAAATAAATGAGATCTACACTGTCGATGAAGATACGTATAGAAGTATTAAGGTCTTTTTCAACCACAGTAGTGAAATATTCTTAGCTTTTCACGATTCCAGCATCAAAAATTTCTAAAGACTTTGCTAGTAAAAGTTCTTGAGCTCATATGTGTTGCGCATGCACATTAGAGGAAAGTGAAAAAGCTCTATGTACACGCTCAAAAAACGTGTATCTCAGACCCTGTTTACGCTATACCGTTTTCGTACGAAAACGGCATGGAAATGTTCCGTTTTGGCCTACCGTCTACACTGAACCGTTTTCCTATCCGGCATAAAATGAAGAATATTGCATAGCAAAATACTATAGTGATTATATTATGCAGTTTTCATACGAAAACATTACCATACCGTTTTCGCATGAAAACGGTGATATAGTGTAAACGGGGCCTCAAAGTACGCAACATAAGGGACATGTTATACACACATAATTCGAATTTCAAATACACTTACACTTACAAACCGTCTTAGGGCCTGTTCATATGAGCCTGCTAACCGAGGCAGCTTACTTAACGATATCTCGCCTAACCCTCAATTCCCATACAAGTTGTTTTTTCTGTTCATATGAGAAAGCGGCCTAGCCCGCTAAGTGAGATCTCGCTTGAGCACTACCGAGATCTCGGTAAGCGGGCTAAAAAGCTGTTCGAAAGCTGTTCGAAAGGTGTTAGCTGACATTCGAATAATGCCCAATCATTCACGTGACAGTTTCAATCCCAGTAGGCGGGCTCATATGAACAGGCCCTTAGGTTTCAAAAGTCCAGCACCGAACTTCCTTAACGTTTTGAGCAGTCGAGTGCTACTTTCTTGTAAACCATTATCTTTTAAAAAAGTACGTACAATCTAGAGCTCAAAATAGGATTCATCTAAACACGAAAAGCTAGATTTCACAGCACTTGGTCTGGTGGGAATGTAGCTACGACTTTGACGAATGTTTCACGGTATACCTTTACTAGTAATGTAAAGATATATTTCGTGAGCAGTTCAGATACAGCGAACTCTTTAATTAACAAAAATCGGGCATTATTTGCATAACTAAGTAAGATCCACGATATGTATTTCAAGCTATCTCTGTTTGATGACATAGCGTATTCTTCACCAAATAATGTTGCATTCATAGGAAACGATGCATTGAGAGAACAATTTGAGATTGTGTATTTTACCATGAGTATTTCGATTTACATATGCCTGCAAATTGTTTGCCATGATAATTCTCTTATCCTTGAATCCGCGCTGCCGACATTAAACTTAAGATGCTGGGCTAAGGTTGCTGGTTGTCATTGATAAAATCGACTCATATTGAATAAACTCATAAATGTTGTGTATACTTAGATTATAGATGGCAATGGGAACTAGCGGATACTTGATAATACAAAGATAAGAGCTTTGCAGCAAAGATGGAAAGTGAGTTGTCGATCGTGTCAAAGGACAAGTCATCTACACTTAAAATTTGTCCAACATTGAGTTTGTAGTAGACAGTACTTCAATGGAAAATACAGAATAGATGACCAGTTCGATGTACTAATGGACAAAGCAGCTAAGGCATTTCTTTATCGGGAGCAAATATACAGTTCTATAAAAAGAAGTTGTGCATGAATTAACTTAGAAGAAAAAAAGATAACATTAAATAACATTTTGAAGAAGTGAAGAAGTGATCATTGTACTGTAAAGGAGCATGGACTTTTAGAAAATGTATTCACTGAAAAAGTGACATCCCAGCTTTTAAATCCCCATGATGGTTTTTTACTGGAGCAATCTGCTGTAAACTTACAGAAAACACACATATTTGCGACTTAAAGTAAATCATATTCTTTGTGGTTGGAGAAGATTAACTTTGATGTGAAGACTCTACTCGGATTCAGAAGATTGACAGCAGAACTTAACATGTGTTGTCAAGTAAACAAGGTATCGAGTCGTGATACGCATATGAGGTAAATGGTAGTTGAACTATGTCGTGGTTTAATGCAACGAAGAAACCAAACGCCGAAAGCTAGCAATCACACCTGAAGTTGGAACATCTATCTTCATGACGACAACTTTAAGCACCGCGAAGTGGCACAGACAATACAGGAAATGGATCATGCACTAAGGAAAATGTTTTAGTCAGCCCCATATCTGTCCTCATCTCAGATGGTACCTTGAAGTTGCAGAAGATAATCAGCTTTACAGTTTGACTCTTCACAGTAACAGAGTAGGACCCACTCTTGAAAAATTAAAAAATGTCATCAAAGAAATGTGGAGAGAGGCATAACATTACTGGGCTGTCTTTCAGTACAGCATCATTCTCAGTTGGGATATCATTAATCACAGTCATATTAAATGGCCTGATTATCTTTGTTTTCATACAAAATTACAAGAGTTTATTCCGACGCCTGTTCTACAAAATCACTTTCAATGTTATACTTGCAGACCTTTTAAATGGACTGGTAGCAGATAATCTCACTTTAAGCTATGTTATCAAAGAAGGAATGAAGGATTCCATTGCAGAAATACACGTCACTTTGAGTCACATCACGTTCTTCATCTTTGGTACCGTTTCGGTAATAACAATCGGTATAATAGGGATTGAGCGACAGTGGGCTGTACTCATGCCGTTCAGTTATCGAATTGGGATACGAACCAGATATGTTGTCGTGACTATGATGTTCATTTGGCTAGTCTCCATAGCAATGAGTTTGCTGTACCTTTGGGTTGGGTTCTACAACAGTCTCGTCATATTTGCATCGACCACAGTCACTTTATCATTCATAATACTAATTATAACCGTCTCTGTATACTATTTTAAGCTGATTCGAAGACCTAAAATTGTTGCCAGTGAAGAAGCAATCAAGACAGATCGCAGTCAACGTTCTTCAACGCTGTATGCATTCCGCACGGGCACCATGACAGCTAAAGTACACTCTACTACACGGCCTATCGATCACCTAGCAACTTCACCTAAAGCAACCAGTAGCTCTACAGACTCTACAAGTGAGGTACTAGATAACAAACTGCATTGTACTGGAGATGGGAATGAGCAACGCATTTTCTCCATAGTTCGATTAAATTCCGTTAGAAAGAGTGAGAATCCTATGCTAGAGTCCTCACGAAGGCCTCAAAATGAGAAGAAGCAATCACAACGTTACAGAAGTTTTGCGACAGAGGTTGAGAAACGCGCAACAAGGACGTTCATGATCGTACTAATTGTTTACATCATCAGCTACCTACCAACGTGCATAATGATGACTTACATGAAGACGTGCAGGAGCTGTGACTGTCTAATACTCCATGTACTAAGAGATGTGACTTACCTTTCTATGACGTCTGGTTGCTTTCTAAGGCCAGTCAGCTTCATTTTCACCTTAACACCGATTAGAAATGGTATTAAACGTGCTTATAGAAGATGTGCGACATAATTGGCATTGAAAACCATAGAAATAAGAGCCAGTTGAAGACCTACACTGCTTTTTGCACAGCCAATATACAAATATGCCTTAATGAAGTTGTCCAAGTCGAATAAATGCATTGTCCTAAACCAAATTGCCTTAGACTACGGAGATTTATTTTTCCTGGCCAAAAACAATATTTTAGTTCTTGCTTGTGGAATTTGAAATTATGTAAGTAAGATCACTTTTAACTAAATGATTATTTGCTGCAAGCTGGAAGGTAATTCGTACAGTAGTTAGAACGGCAATTAGAGAAACCTGCCGTGTCATATTCAAAGTCCAGCTACTTTGAATTGAGTCAACATGCAAATTGGCTAGACACCATACGTATTAACCATTTTCATCTTCTACCCATCTAAAAAATAGAGCATATAAAGCGCATGCAATGGATTCTACTTCCTACTCCAAGAGCATGACACTTAATACAAAATAAGGAAAGTCCAGAAACAGAAAGATCTACAATATTGAATTGTTGTCTTTAATTGATTTGACTTTTACAACATGGCTGCAAATGATGCGCTAACAGAAGATTTACAGCTTGAAATCTTTTGTATGCCACTTTTGAGTACACTTTGGCTCCAATTAACCCGTGCAGAATGACTTGAAGTCAACTCTAGCACGATATTTTAATTATTCATAACTCCTAAAGCATGCTAGATGGGCCGCAATCAAAAACTCATTGTGGAATCCAAAAGCATAGGTAATTATTTTAATAGTTTACTATTTTTGCATTTTAAGCAAAGCTAAAGAAATATGATGATTAATGTGATTTCGACAGAATCGCCAACATAGAGAACATACAAGGCGCTTTAGAAAGCGGTCGAATGTACGTCAATGGGCTATTACGCTAAGACTCATATCAAATATTTGTTTAAATACGTCATGAAAATGAAAAATTTGTCGCAATTGCGTTGGCCAAATGAAAATGCAAGATTACTTCCCTATTCTAGATAAATTCGTTAGAGGAATGACATTTGAACACCAGCTAATCTTAGCTTCTTTCACAACTATTATGTTCCTTTGGTTCCGCACCTGTTTCACAACTTTAATTACTTTCAATAGAAAGAAAATGAGCTTTTTATATGCCATGGATCAAAACCTATGCAACAAAGAAGTTAAACGCTTTGATTCTACGCAATTGTTTCAAGCACATTTCATTTTCCTTTCATTTCATATACATATTTGAGGTTGGTATTTACAATGGTAACTTAATACTACTTTAAACCAACTATTAACAATGCAAAAAACCAGATAAATATATACATTGATGCATTTGGGCTTAAGATGGCACACCTAATTTCTACTCAGAAATTTTCCTTCCAATGAAGTCAGCTGAGCTTGTCCCTAGCAACACCCAAGACTTTCCAACTATTGGGCATCGAGATTACATGATGCCTTGCAAGCATTTCTTAACATTATTTTCTAGTTTTGATTCTTCATAGTATCGAAATACACGTTTTTACTTGTATGAGAAAGTTCTTGGCCCAGTACTGAAACTTCCTTAACTTTTTCACGATTCCAGCATCAAAGGTTTCTAACTACTTTCTTAGTAATAATTTTTTGAGTTCCAATGTTTTGCACATAAGAGGGAAAGGAAACGCTCCTTGTACACTATGATAAATCGTGAAATTAGTAAAATAGCAGAAGCAAAATTGTTAAAGGGAAGCCAATATAAATTCCATAACAGTTTGTATGCAGATAAATCGCATTTTAAACACTCATACACTTATAAACTATCTTAGGTCTAAAAACTCCAGTACTGAACTTTCTCAACATTTTGAGCAGTTAAAATTCTACTTTCTTACACACCACTTTCTTATAGATAAAAATACTTGAATTGTGACTTTATTGAAGAAGATCTCCATCGTGCAACAGATAAGAGATTTGTTCACATGGATAATTACACGTTTTTTTATAAGAAAATCATTATTTTGCCTGAGCCTCAATTTTCTTAACTTTTCCCGAATTGAGCCTAAGATTTTCTTAAATTTTTCTTAATTTTTACTGAAATGAACTGGCTAGAGTGGTATACACTTTCGTTATTAATATTTTGTACTTGAATTTGAATTCCATCTTTAACATTTTGAATGCAATAACGACGAAATATCGATTTTTGGCCTATAAAAACACTTAATTTTGGAAATTGAGCCTCGTGATTTTCTTACGATTTTCTTAATATTTTGACGAATTGAGCCTCACTGTCTTATAAAATCTTTTCTTACAAAAAACGTGTACATTTTTAGGTACAGTAGGACAATATAATGAATTCCAAAGGTGTCTAAAATAGTCATCATGATCAACATCATCATCATCATCATAATCATTGGACGGGAAGCCCATTAGCTGAACAGACGTGGCTCTCCATGCTTGTCCATTCTGTGCTAGTTGATATAAATCAACAAAGCTCCAATTCCAACCAAATTCTCGAATGCTATCGCTATACATGGTCTTTGGTCTACCTTTTCCTCGTTGTCCATACACGACCCCAATTAACAAGTCTTTACAAATGACAGTACGAAGTTGAATTCCATTAGCTGGTTTTTTTAGACATCAATATTTTCACCTTTAAGTTATAGCCTAGAAGGGAATGCTATCTCTGTAAAAATTGTATGATATCTATCAAATGTAAATGTTTCTCTTTTTACTGTAGCTTTGCAATTCTTCATGTCTATTACGCTTCAAAGCTACGAGCACACCATAGTTAAGCAAATGAAGGCTTTTAGAGACCAAAGAACAAAGATTAGTTGCATTTAAGTGAACGATATATGGGTTGTCCTAATTGAAAAATGCAAAGAAGCGTTTGAAATAGTAAACTGAACAAAAGGTAGGAAATATTTGCTGATTCAACATCGTGTTTTGGACTGTTTTGCAAATGATATTTGAATATGCCACGCGCAAAACTGTAGACAGTGTTTGACCTTCTACAAAGCTATGCAATCTAGGTTTGCAAAACTAGACAAAAAATAGATGTCTGCAAAATAACTGTTATTAAGGAAAGCCGTTTTCTATACTTTTTGGGTAGTTTGAAATCACGAATGAGTTGTTTACCACCTTGATTATCAAACACGAGGACAGCTTATTTTTTAAGAAACTACTTTGAAGTGATGACATACGTAAAAGCTAGTGCAATGTACTTTTTCCTTGACGTTAATGAAAGTGAAAGCTTTTCTCATCTTTAAGTATATTGTGAGAAAGTAACAGAAGGCTTTTGTCTTCAACTCATTAAAACACCATGGACATTCGATCGCATGTAGCACATGAATGGGGAGTCTTTGAATGGTAGGATTTAGTAAAGAAACTGTTTGTTCAGTTTCCATTGGTATCGCTTACAACTGTGCTTATTTTCTTTGGATGTTGACAAATATCACGAATGATAACTATCACATTGAGACTTCTATCACACCAGCTTATCATCAATTGCTGTATATACCGAGCTCACGATAGAGCTGTTTTCATAGGTAAAGCTATAGAGGCATTTCAGCCTTCCCTTTATTATTAAAGCTTTTATCTGCTGGTTACACAATTTGCAATTGAAACATTGAGTATATAAATTATGCTTAGTGCCCCCAGTGGCGGTTTTAGGGGGCAGGGGGGCTATGGCCTCAGGCCTCACGCTTTTGATAACCCAGAAGGGGCTCCGCGTCTGAGAAAAATTGAAAAGAAATCACAGGAAAACATGTAAATACTTCAAACAAGGGCCCCGCAGATGATTTTGGCCCCGCGACCCCTAAAACCGTCACCATGTGCCCTCCAAGAACATGGTTTCTAAGATTCAGTTGCTAGTTGTTTTGCTGCAATTTAGGAAATTTGCCTCAATTGATCAACTCTTCTCTTCTGCTTTGCAGAAACAACCTATTCATGGTTTCATGTGCAATTTGTGAATATTGTCCATAAACCATAAAAAGGACCTGAAACACAGCCAATATTTGACCTGCAGGGCGTGGTTTTCTACCTATGAATCTCCCACCTGTCCGTTCAAATTCGGATTTTGCGAAATGTTAAGCTTTAATAAAAGCTTTTATGTTCAAATGGCACGATGTTGCACATCACTTATTCCATGACGTACTTTACCAGCAAATATCACACAACAAGATGAAATAAGCTATACGCTAGCAACATCACAATCAAGGTACAGCACACCATTAAAGGATATTTGTACTGGTCTAGAATAAAGCAAAGGTCAACTCTGGTAGTGGCGTGTGTGGAGGACGGGGGTGTCTTGTCCATGTTTTCCAGAAAAATAGCTTAACACTATCAACTGTTTTCTTCTCTTGAACTGCCAGTCTTTGTCCGTCCTCTAAGCCGAGAAATTAAGCAACTGAAAGCTTCATGGAAAAATAACATAAGTCTTTACATTAAGTTTTATTGGTATTGCAGTAAAACAGGAAGCAAAAAAGGCGCCAAAGCATATTACTCTGTGCTACGTAGACGATCTACGAGCCATTTTAAGTTTTAAGCTTTCCATTACATACAGTTCATGCTGGAAACAGCTTTCAAAGTGACATCTCTATATTTAGCTGGATAAACTGCATCACGAAAACGGAAATGAGCCCCCGTCTTGCTCATTGCTTTAAGCAGAACGTGGCTCCCTTTCAATTCTTTCGCCGGCGGTTTAAACTATAACACAATCAAGTCACCTGCTTCAACTGAACACTTAACTTTCCACGCTGAAACAAGGCCTTATTACCTAACGTGCGAAGAGCATGCTAGTAACAATGTGTCCACAATAAACTAGATTGAATTTGCTGCTGTTAGTTCACTTGACTATACTTAAGTCTGAGTATCAGAGAGATATGGGAAACGCAGACAGATGTGGTGGTACTCACCATCTACCAGCCTTATCCGTTTTCACCGCAGTTGTGTCCGGATGCCTTATTCTGTCCACTGTTGGACTTAACTTATTGATACTGATTACAATTGTGAGAAACAAGAGCAATGCATTCAAGCCTGTGTTTTTCAGAGCAGTGTTAAACATTGCACTGGCAGATCTTTTTACTGGTATCATAGTAGATTCTTTGTGCTTCAACTTTGTCATAAAGGAAGCCCTTGGGCTCAGCTTATCTCAAGCAGAAAAGATACTGTCGCATTTGTCATTTTTTATCTTCAGCGGAGTGGCTGTCATTACAGTTGGCTTGATGAGCATTGAAAGGCTCTGGGCTTTGATCAAACCCGTAAACCACCTAAAAGGACAGGAATTATGGCAGAGTGTTTTGATAGCAGTAGCGACTTGGCTCCTCTCTATTGGGCTAAGCATGGCTTATTTCAAAGTAGGCTATATTAAATGCCTTGTCGTTTTTGCAAGCACGACAGTCGTGTTCTCGTTCATTCTGATGATCGTTATGCTGCTTGTGTACGAAAGAAAGCTGGTGCTAAACCGCAAGAAACGTGGGAGTTATTCAGTTACAAGAAGTGGCAGTAACTGTAGGTCAAGCAGGCATCTTAGCATAAAGGGGAACCTCTCCCAGTCTGGGGAAAGAAGGGTAACAAATACATTCATGCTGATGCTTGCTGTCTTTCTCATCAGCTTTCTGCCTACAGTAATAATGATTATTTACATGAACAACTGTACCAAGTGTCACTGCACTTTGATACATACAATGAGGGATTTGACGTACTTGCTGGTTGTCGCAGGGGCATTAATGAGGCCGATCAACTACATGCTTCGATTGCGTGTCCTAAGAAGAGCAGTTAAAAAGACAATTAGTGGAATTTCCTGCATTGCTTCAGAAGATAACTCTAAGATCAGCGAGGTTTCCATCAAACTACGAAGCTCTACCTAAAATGCATCACACAGATATGAAGAAGCACAAATGTGTAAAAAAGCAATCATTTTGATGTTTCATTTTTGTGTGGTCAGAAAAGTCACCATAGATGGTAACTTGTGTGAAACTTCCAATTTAATCTATGTCTAAGATTAGCAAAGCTCCCATCTAACTGCGAATTTCTACTTGAAAGATATTAATGTATACATGTATATAAGTTATATGTTCATACAGATGTGTAGAACTTTGAGAAAACACTACTTTTTGTAGCCTCAATTTCTTGTTTAGAAGTGTGCATTTGATAAAGAGAGAGTGAAAGTTTTAAAAATCCTCAGCATGCCGTGGTAAATAATAAGCATAAACATTTAAGTTGGACGTTCTGTTGTTTCGCACTTTGAATGACTCAACAGCTTCAAAAGCGGAGAGTAATATTCTACTGAGTAATCTTGAACTCAATATTTATTGTAGAAAAACTAAGCTAGAGTGTCGTTATGGTATGTGAAAATTTAAAGTCATGGATCAGCCTAAATACTACTAATATTATATACGGATCAATTCTTGTTGCCACATTGACATGTTTCAACAATACCTGTGCTTTGAACCATTAACGACAGCTTCTGAGGTGCTACATCTCCTGGTACTCCCCTTCAAGGACACCCCCGATGAGTTCATCTAAACTTTGAAGCGGAGGCAAAAATTTAAAAACTAGTAGACTTTCACAATACTCCATACTTCACACCTATAAATTCTTCTTAGCAGTTGTTGAAAATGTATAAAAATGGTGTATGAAGTGTATGAATGTATGAATGAATGAATGTTTGAAATGTATGAAAATGAAGTTGAAAATGTTGCAAGTGATCAGTGCCCAGTTTTGTGGTTTGCATTAACCGCTAAAGCCAGGTATTAACGTCAGGTAGTAAATTAAAGGGTTGATACACCTCAATTTTGTTTTCCGTCTTGTTGTACCAACTTGTGTTTATTATGAGTGGTCAATGATACAAACTGTTTTCTATAGAAATGGTGCGTTCAAATTGAGTGAATGGAATTTCCTCAATAATAGCAGGTGACGGAAAATACCTTCAGAGGTGTAGCTAGCTGGGAGAGTAGGGGGTGTAGCATCTCTCCCCAACTTTCGGTAATCTCGTCGGTAAATTTAAATACAATGACTTTCGTCGCTACATGACTGCAAGTCTTGTCATAGGCGTAGGATGACGTCATATTTAGGGGGACTGTAAATTTTCTGCCCTAAATATCAAATAGAGCTGGAGAGCCGGCAGAAAAGTTGCCTAAATGTCCTATTGTTCTTTAAGAGAATTTGCGGGAATGAAACAGATTTCTGCATAACTTGAGGGAGCAGCAGCACTCCTTGCCCCCCACCTCATACGCTTGTGAGTCTTGTCAAGACAGAGTCAAGAGAATGTTGGAAATGTCTTTTCTTACATCAACGCATCACGTAAAAATAAGGAACCCCTAATAAAAAACCCTGCTGTCGGCTAATTCATATCTTTGTCGTTAAATTCACAACTACATCAGTTTCTGTTGGTAAATTATTTCCTTACACGCTCCCCCTCCAGAAAAAGAGGTAAAACCAAGCCACTCGATACTTAGTCTGGTGTTCACTGCTCTTATTCAATTCTTTTGCACCTATAACGACACGACAGAGCTCTTTAATGGGTCCTTCTGTCTTTCAGTAAAAGTGAGCGACTTAAAGTGGGCTACAAAGTGCCTTGTGTACATGTTGGATATCAATATTTGTTACAAAATTTGCTCCAAATGTCAGTACATCAAGACAATCAATCGTATAGTCGTGCTATCGCAGGGGCGTCAAAACGAATGTCAAAGTGAAGGGGGCCTGGTTACTAAGATCGGGGATAAGCTTAAGTGAAAAAGTGAAGCATGCTATTTTTAATGAAAAAAGTGGGGGGCAGTGCTCCCAGGCCCCCAGTTGTGACGTCTATATACCATTGATTTGTAAAGGAATGAACCCCGTTTGTGGTGTCTAGGGAGCTATTATTAACCCTTGAAAGAGCATAAACCTCCTTTCTGGATGCCAAAGCCATAGTCATGGGTAGTATCACTGGTTCATCCACTCTGGTGTTACTTTTAAAGCAGAAAAATACCAGAAAAATACAAGAAATCTGCAAAGAGGACTCACTCTTTTTTTAGATGAACACTTGAGATGAGCGTTATTTCAGTTTTTCACTGAGCCTCAATACTCTTAATGTTGCTATGGCTTTGAGAAGATTATTTTAGGTGTCCAAAGCATTATTTCGTCCGAAAATCAAAGATTATATTGAAACCTCTGTTGATGTTTTACGTCATCATAAATTAAAGCAAAAGTGGAAAAGAGCAATAAATACACGTTTTTTTATAAGAAAATCACTATTTTGCCTTAGCCTTAATTTCCTTAACTTTTCCCGAAATTGAGCCTGAGATTTTCTTAAATTTTTCTTAACTTTTGCTGAAATAAACTGGCTAGAGTGGTTTACACTTTCGTTAATACTATTGTATACTTGAATTTGAATTTCAACATTTTGAATACAATAACGACGAAATTACCGATTTTTGGCCTATAAAAGCTTTTAATTTTGGAATTTGAGCCTCGTGATTTTTTAAAGATTTTCTTAAGATTTTGACGATTTGAGCCTCATTTTCTTATAAACTTTGTTCTTATAAAAATGTGTATTGTATCAATAATGCAACAGTTAACCCAAAAGCAGGATTGCTACTCAAATACAAATAAATTGTAAGCTGGGGTAATTTCTAAGTCGCTTAAGGAGGGCGGAGTCCCCTTGTTAAATTTCTTGTTCATCTCAGGGGGGGCTCAGCCCCCTAGCATTTTAACAATTAATCTTCCTTTTCAGTTAATCTTCTTGCTTTGAACTTGCTTCCAATGTTTTGTATTTTATTGCTCTGGTGAATGTCTTCACTACGTCATGGCTATTGAGATCTTTCTAGATATTGGCTATCTTTTATCACAATGTATTAAATTACCATTTCTCTGTCTTTAACACTGGGTATGGCTGCAAATAGGCCACACCCACTTTATGACATTACACCCAGAGTCCCCCTTGTTAAGATTTTTAGAAATCACCCATGATTCTGAGTCTTGATCAATGAAATCATGTTTGAGCCATACACAATAATGCATAATAATGCTTGAAATTATTCTTGAATTATTCAGTTGCTGTAGAATACCTCACCCAGACTAAAAGGCCCTTTGCCTACTATGTCCACTTCAAGGATGACGCCAGTGGGGGACTTGGGGGCTACAGCCCCCAAAAGTTTTGCTAGTCCCCCGTCGGCACCTAAATTTCCATGCATTGTCGGCACTTCATAAAATCCGGGACCATTTTTTACTCTTTTTAGGAGGTAAGACTATAGGCGTTGTCTGCAAAGATTCTTGGACACCGCTCACTGTCGGCACTTTGACAACTCTAGCCCCCCAGCACTTTTTTTCTAGCGCCATCACTGGTCCACTTGTGCTGATTTAGCAAAGGTTTAGGTATACTTCATTAATTCTATGTTCTTTATATATATAAATGTTTTTTTTCATCATTTGCAAGTGTGCTAACCACTAACCCAACTTGTGCGTAATACCTAACTGTTAGGTTTTGTACCATACTTTATAGATAGATTGATAGATAAGCTTCAGCAATCCTGAGTCTTAATATCCCTGTGAAACTTGTTCTCATACAGCGATAGGTAACGGAAAAATATGGTTAGGGGTGCACAGGGGTGATTTTAGGGGAGCGGAACCCCATTTGTTTATATTTTTTTTTCATTTTGAGGGCTCGCCCCCCAAATAAACTGTTGAATTGACTTTGCATTTCAAAGTGTATTGATCTTGCATCTTATTGAGATATCTCTAATTGTTGATTATACTTTATCAGTATTAAACTAAGTTATCATATTTTGATCTTTGAAAATATGGGCGTGTTTGCAGCTGGGTCACACCCAAAATGTAGGCGTGGTTACACTTGGAGCCCTCTTGTTAATATTCTTAGAAAAATCACCACTGGGGTGTGCATTGAAATACTGCTTCAGGGGCATGGACAGACTTGTTTCCCTAATAAAGGACCGACTGACAATAACCCGGAGGTGCGACAACCCCAACCCTCCCTTAAAACGCACCCCTGAACACTGTAGCCAGTTGAAACTAGGGGAACCTTGGCGTTGAGGAATTTATATTACCTCTGCGGAAAATTAGTAAAATGGGCTCTGGCGCGTTAATTTGAACATTTGAATAATCCATTGAAAATGGATCCAGTGGGCAAATTACCTGCTGACATAACAAAAGAAATATTTGAAAGCAAGATTTCGATATTCAATGGGAAATTTTGCTCTGGAAGCATATTAATATCACTTATTGTGTTTTTGCTTCTGACAGTTGAAGTTCAAATAGGAACTGTTTGTAGAAGATTTTGTGGGCGTATGATAAGTCTGGCCTAAATGACGGTGTGAAAGGCAAGTAACTTTTTTACAGTAATCTATCTTTCAGCTTCTAACTGATTGTTTATTGAAAACTGGATGGATTGCTACAGATGTATTGACAACTCCACTGTGAAGCTTTTCCCATTAAACAATCTCTATTTACGCATTTTATACATTTGACATATAAAGTCTGTTGTTATAGTCGATGGGCAGTAAACAAAGTCTAGCAGTAGATCTCCTTTAAAGCATTTTGATCGAAGATCACATTGCAGGTCTTACTTAGATAAAGAAGCACCTTGCATTCTTGCACATACAAGAATCATACTAACCAAATCTTGTCTGATCTCTAAGGCTTTTGTTATCAAATAATTAAAAGTGGATTTATTTTCTAATTACAGGCGGCCCAAGAGTATGTAACATTCAAGTAGCTGCTATTATCAGACAAACTTGAATCACATGAATGATGACCACAAGGATTCCTTTTGTGAGGCAAATAATGTGAGGTTTTGTGACTATAAAAGTAGGAGCCAGTATGAGTGAAGAGGCAACTGACATTGATGATAGGTGGAGCTCATACAAAAGTTCCTCTCGGAAAGAGAGTGAGTTACCCTGGAGGAGTAAGGTATGCTGTATTGCAAGTTTTGTTTATCAAAGAGTAGTACTGATTACTTTATTTCTACTTTATATCAGTACTTTCTTTTGATAATTAAAGTGTAACATGCCAGCATATTAGAATCATTGTTTTTCATTTGTAAATGGAGATGGCTTGCTTTTAGTGTTTCTATGAAGTTGCACTATGAAACAATTTTTGTTACTTGTTGCCATAATTTCAACATTATAATACTACTTATCATTATCATTGTCTTTATTGTCACTATAATAATTGAAAACATCATCATGATGCCTCATCAGGTATTGCTGACTAGCATGTAGATGTAGATTTTCATGATCACTGTCAACTTGTATAAACAATATCACCAACTATCATGAGCTATCACCGATCATGACCAATCAACATCACAACCAGGGATGTGCCAATGGGGGGTGTTACCCCCCAATATTGTCAAACTTGCAAGAAAGTTGGTCAAAAAAGTTAACCAGGCAGCAAGAGGGTTGGCCACAGTATATTCTGTGACATTTTTCTTTTTAGTAACAATTTAGTAACAATAGTTGGTCAATTGGTCAGAACACCCCCCTCCCAACAGAAGGTGTCTCGGTGCATCACTGATCACAACCATCATGATGATTATTCTGATAGTGTTCCTTGGTTGCCACTTCTCTTCTTCATGAATTTCTCAAATATATTTTACTTCTCGATTGCTCTTTCCTCTGCTATTTTTATTCAGATTAGTGATTGCTATCTAAATGCTGTCTATCATCACTTAAATTAAGACAAAGCCTCTCACTTGGTTAGGTGAGCCTTGGTACTCCTTGTATTTCTGTTAATGCCAATGATGTTCCATGTAGTTATGTGCATGGAATTTTATGCTACTTTTCAAGAATAAAGTAAATATGCAACTTTGAATTTCTGTGGTGTAGGCCCCAAATTGTTTTTTAAACTTTACTAGTCTTGATGTTATTGCTAGTAATTTGGGAAAGTCCAGAGTTTCATTTTGCAAAAACTCTCTATGTGAATGACACATCTATAATGTAGGTGTGTTGCTTTTACATGAAACCATTTAATCATGGCTTTCCTTAGCTTTGGATTAAGATAATTTGTATGCAAATTTTAAAATACAGCCTGACATTGGTAGTAATATCTGTTTGAAGATAAATTTTTGGAAAATTAGTGAAGGATCCAGGTTTATGAATACCATCAAGATTAATATTTAGTTCATTTTCACAATGCAATATAGTAGAGGTAAAGATACTTAAGTCTGTCAAGGAATGTTCCTGGAACAATTGCTGCTATTCATATAAATGTTTAATTTGTGTGAATGGATGATTGAGGGTGTGAATGAGTGAGTGTCTGATGTGTATGCTTATCATAGTTTTGAAAGAGGTTGATTAGAAAATAATGGCTTATAAGTTTTTATAAGAAACAAACTTTCTGCCTTTGGCCTGAATGTTTCTTAATATTTCATCAGGTCCAGCTTTAAATGTTTCTTAACTATTTCTTAAATTCTGAAGACTTCAATTATCAATAGCAATCCAGATTAGGCAAATGTGATGCAATAAAATAGGATTTTCTGGTTTTGTGAGGCATGTAATGGATGCTTTTCCTATTTAGTTTCTAGCTTGATAAAAAAGTTTTGTGCAAAAACAGCTTTTCCAAGTTAATGTTTGGAACTGCCTATGTTTCTTTAATATTTCTTACTTTTTGCCTAATTTCAGCCTCATGCTTCTTATAAAAAATGTGTATTCATTTTAGCAAACATTGTTACATTTTCGATTTGCTCATTTCTTCTTGCTTCAATTTTTCTAATGAACATCAAACCAACATACAAATATTCTTTAAAAAGCTCTAGAAGGAAATAAAGTAGAATAAATAGTGTTTACTTATCATTTTGCTGTAATGTAATGAAGTTTATAATTTTAACTATAGCTTTTGAAATATAATAATATGATATAACATTTCACTTTTATAAGTAGTTTTTGTACCCACAGGCATAAAAATTACCAATACTTAGTCAATCAAATACTGAAGTTAAAATTAATTTGATTTCATAATCAACTAAGTTATCTAGATGTAAATGTTTATGAGCAACTCTATGCAGCCATTCAATATATAAATATTTTCAAAAAATATGGAAGGTAAACCTAGTCCGAAATACAGTGCATTAATTGGATTACCAAACCTAAGAGAAGTCTCTATAGTATCTTTATTAATAAAATCTCAAAGAAATTTACCCTCTGTTAATCAATGTTGGTGTAACCAACAAGCCCATGGCCAGTCCTGTATTTCAGGGGTGGCAAAATTGTCCTGGAGCAATCACATGGTATAAAATCTAAGAGCTTTTTTCATACTTTATGCTAAGACAATTAAATGGATTATGTGTGTATTGGAAAAAATTGAAGTTTCTAGTATTTTGAGAAAGACCGGGGTTGAGCTCAATCAAAGTGTCAGGATATCTCTCCTCCGTAGCTACAAAGATAGAGCAGCAATAAGCAATTGCAATAAAAATTCCCATGGGTGGCAAAAAGCTGGCATCCTGTTGGCCAGGGGTGGCATTTGCCACCCCATGGCTTCGGGCCTGGTAGCCAACAAATTAATCGACCTCTAGCAAGTCTTTGCTGTGATAAAATGTAACAATATAAAATTTCGATAAAGTCTCTGGTATCGAGTTTGAGCACTGAGTTACTCCTGTAATCCATCGAAGTTAAAATAATTCAATTGATTTTTAGACAGAAGATATTTTAAACGACATACAGGTAATTATAAAATTCACTTCTGCAATAATTAAAAATTAATTCTTAGTAAAATTATTTCATTATTTACCGAGTACGTTAAAACATTTGAAAGTTCGACCTGTTATGAAGAAAACTAAAGCTCTAAATCAGGCTTTTTCTGTAAAGATAAGATCTTACTTATAGCCTTTTAATTAGCGATTTTGGATAAACATACGTTATATCCATCCAAAATTTCTAGTTAAAAGGATAATTTCTACGCTAAATGTTGCATGAATATACTTACGCGTGATCACCATTGGGCAAAACCACGCACGTTTTTTTCTCTTTAGGAAAACTGACTGAGCATCTTTTTATAATTAAGGATCTAATATTGGTTTTATCAACAAAAATTTTCATGCCCTTTGTATTCCAAAATAGGTTTCGAAGGTAACACGTCTTGATAAACTGTTCTTTGAGTACCCATTATAGATAACATAAATTTAACTGATTATCAATTCAAGAAAACTAAATACAGTCCACGCCTAGATCATTGCGTGGTTGTTCATTTGTTGATATAATTCGATAAATAACCCTCTTTTCGTGTGATGTCTTGGCAATCCACTGAGATTTCTAGAAGCTGTTTTTGCTAACTCTACTTCATACCTACGTATATCTCAGAGAGAAATCACTGATCTGTACATTCACTTCAAGTACGTGCCTGCAGGGGGCACGTGGGCAATGCCCCCAAATGAAAAACTTGCATAGTTTTGCCCCCCAATAGAATCATGAACCTTGAGATTTATATAGTAAAATAAGGCTTTTGCCCATCCAAAGTGCTTGTACAGGCAGATTCTACCCCCAGGGCACGTCCTCCAGTTACGTGGTTGGTTAACTCTCCTACTAGTTGCAAAAACATGAGATGCAATATTAGAGGACAAGCGCGCAAAACATGACTAAGAAAAATAAATGGTCTAAGAACTCAAAAGGTAACAACAGGAAAATAATAAAAAGGTGCTAGAAATCAGGCAACAAGATACTGAAATCGCGGAAATGTCGTTCAGTTCCTAAAATAGTAAAAATCACACGCACTGTTTTGAGAAGTGACTTGCTCCTTACCTTCATCAGTTCTAACATAAATAATTGTTCTTTTGCCATGTATAATGTATTTACGATCTAAAAATGATTTAAATTTTTATTTATGCTTGTTAGGAAAAATGCTCCCAAGCAGAATTGGAGTTGCAAGCCACTAAAAAGAAACTTGAAGATTTAAGGTAACTTCGGCATTAAAATTTCTAGAATGTTAGAAAATGGAGCATGAAGATCAGTAAGACTATGAGGCTTTGTTGCGAAACAAATAGGAATAGTCTCTATTCTTCTTAGCTACTAATAAGGGTTCGTACTGGTTTTGGAAAGTATGGAAATTGATAATGCCATTTTCCAGGACCTGGAACGTTTGGGAAAAGGGAGGCCTTTTCAAAATGGCTGTGGAAAAGTTTTGGAGTTTTGTTTGGGAAAACTCAAAAAACATCGTACAATGGATATGACGTAGAGTGGTATTCATTCATATGTAGTGTAGTGGTTATTCATATGTAGTGTAGTGTTTATTATCGTATATACAGTTGTAATTCATTTACTATTTATAATACAAAACATAATCCACCAAAAAAATCATGAGACAGAACACTGAAACTACATTTTCCATTTTTATGGGGTTTTACAATGCGATCAAAAGTGTATTTCATTGTTTTAGAATTTGGTAATTTAACTTTGGAAAAGGTTTTGGAAATATTGTTAAAGGAGTTTGTACGAACCCTGTACTAAAGTTTCATTATGGGGTTAGAATAATATCTTTCCTGATGCTACTCTAAAACCCATAATAAACGGGAGGGCTCAAAATAAGTGGGGGGCCTAACTAAGTTTCAAAACTAATTAGCAGGGGATTCAAAGTATGGGGGGACACATGCGAACACCTAATAGGAAGCGGCTTCTAGATGCGTCTGTTCTAATGAATCACTAACATCACCTAGAAACAGTAAAACACAAGACAGGAGGAGAAACTGAGTTTTAATGCAGTCCCTGCAGTCACATCGTCGGAAAAATGACTAACTTAAATTTGAAGCAACTACAGAATTGCTAAAATTGATAAACGGGGGAGTCGAAATAAGAAGCGGGTGTTTCAGATTTGCCATAAGTAATAAACGTCCTTCCCCACGTTTATTATGGGTTTTAGAGTAATGCCAGAAAGAAACCAAGAAACGTATCCGGAAGAAAATCAGACCTATCTCCGGGTTTATATTCACATTAAAAATTGAAGTTGCAGAACGGTCTATACTCAGGTTTCTTGTTTGCTATTAAGGCATTTAACATTAAGATTCAGATTGAGCTGCTGCCTTTAAACGCATTTCAGAGTATTGCGGTATGAAGAGACTCATGATTTGAAGAAACGAGTTGAAAATCTGGAGAACGAAATTTCCCGGAAAGAAAAGACGTACGAAGAATATCGTCAACAAGTCAAGGTTCACGAAGAAGCACGTGACAAACTACGAGTGGAGTTGAACGAGGCAAACCAGAAAGCTAAGGAAATCGATCAATTACTACACGCCAGCAAGAAAGAGCAAAATGAAGTGCAAGCAAAGCTCGATGAAGAGAAAATAGAACGGAGCTCACTTTCTAAACAATATGACGAATTGCGGGTAGCTTATTCAACGAATGAAAGAGAGAAATTCGAGTTGCAATCAAAAGTTAAATCTTATGAAGATCTTATTTTCAAAAATGAAACGGTGAAGGAAGCTTTGGAACAGGATTTGCAAGAGGTAATTAAATTCTTTTTACCTACAACGGACATATGACGAAGGGTAGGAAATTTTATCAGCAAAAAAATCACTCAGTTAATTTGCTTTACAATGTAACAATGAAGGTTGCTTTGTTATGCTAACCATTTGCTGCAACACCATGCTAATGATTTCCTTCACGTATTCACTTCCGTTGCTCATTGTCACGCTCTTCCTGCTTTCTAAAGCTCTCTTCCATCCCATGGTAGATAGCTGAATACTGAGTACCAGCATATAAATGATGCCAATACACAATCTTGATGCTTATGATTAAGAGTTGGTCAAATTGCGGCTTATGAGCCTCATTCAGTTCTTTGACCCTAAATAAGCGGTCCGGGGAAATGTGTTGGTCTAGCTCCTTCACTACTCAAATTCAATATAAACAGTAAATACGAAAAATTTCCAACTCTAATGTAGCATTTTGCGGTACCTGGGTGATGGTTACACTTCTGTGCCTGGCGGCTAACCTCTTACGTACGCCTAGGCCTAATGTAGACTGACAATATAAACGACTCTCTGCGGCATATCTTGTATTGCAAACCGAAGAAGACTAACTTAGATCATTAAACACAGAGTACTTAATAATAAGCACACATTACATGACATGTGACATACATTTTACAGATACAACACATTGCCAGTAAAGGGTGTTTACTGCACACTACAGCACTCCACATGAACGCAAGATTGGCACAGAAAACATGACAGCTAAAGGAACACGCAATTCGATACTAAATATACTAGTTAATATACAACCACTTCGTTACACCATCATTATTTCCTGGGTACTACTGGGTAATACTTGAAGCATCTTCAGATCTGAATGTGCATGAAGATTCTGTTCTTCATGTCCTGCGGCTCTCAAACATCTGAACTTTATCATACTAGACTCTAAGATTAAGAAGGCTTGTTAATTTTTATTGGCAGTGAATGACGACGAAGGTCTTGATTAATCATAAGTATTGGCTCTGAGTACTGATGATGAGTATTGATTATGATTATTGATTATGACGATAGTAATGATAATGATGAAAGTAATGCTCGACAGCTATGGTGATGCAGGCCCATGACTACTATGAAAACTTTTCCCAGAAACAGCCTGATTCTAGTCTAGTATTAAACGGTTTGAATGGCAACATTTCGCATTCCTAAAATAAAATCCTAAGTATCTGTAAACCGCATTTTAACAGGTGAAAGAAATGCTTCATGAAGCTGAGCAAAGTAAATTCAAACTGCTAAAAGAGTTGGATGAACATGCGAAGCAGACGAATATCTTAATTGCAGAGCAATCACAGTACAAGAAGAGTTTGGCTCAAGCGAAGGAAAAGGCTGCCAAAGACGATGGAACAAAGAGTGAACTGCGAAAGGAGATATTTGAGTTGAAACAAGTAATGACCACACTGAGATCTGATAAGGAACAACTCAAAGCCGACATGAATACGGAGATAAGAAGGTTTCTCTAGTTTTATGACGTGCATAGATATTCTGTTGAATGAATATTCTTAGGAACCTCCTCCTTGTCTGGCGTAATCTCAATTCTTTGGACCCAAAGTCTTAAATTTACTGCACCCATTCCCTCTTTTCCATTTCATATAGGAAATCTCCTTTATCATATGATGTTGCTACTTGCAATCGAAGGTGAAATTGTATTTTTGAATGGGAGTGAGGTTTTCACGCGGTACCGATGCTAGGTAGTGCATACAGCCTTTGATAATATCTTGTGCTACGTTGTTGACTCTAATTTTTCCAACCCAGCCTCATTTCTCATCAAAACTAGTTCCTCATGTGTTTTCTTCTCGTTTTACTCAGCATATGCCCAACCCACGCATCCACCATTGGGAAAATTTGTCTGCCGGTGAGAATAATTCTCCTTGTATTAGATGTGATAAGCAAAGCACGCTACGAACAATCAACAGGGCAAGCACCTGTATGCCATCAATCAAACCTTTCAAGTCTTAATTCGGGTGGTTTGAGAAGCCCAAAATAGGTGCAGGTGTTCGGGCGTTAAGTCCACAAGGCATTTTCAAATACATTCTTAATTAATCTAAAAGTCCTGCAGCCTATCGTTGCAAAAAATCCTCTCAGTTTGTGTCCTTTGTAAATTAGAGCTTCACCCCTCTAATTAAGGCTTTTAGAACGTGCTTTGAACAAACCAGACCTCTACATCAAACAGCTCTGAATAATTTAAAGCAACAAAAAACCACGATGAACTATTTTGTTGTGCGAAAATATTTATAGGATTTTGCCCACTGCACACTAGTATAAATCTATAGCTCTGATTTGGCCAAGTTATGATGGAGATCTATTGTGACATATTCTGCACCTGCGTTTGGGATGGGAAATGAGATAAACAATCAATCAACGCCTCAGAGTCAATGATGCTGTATGCAAGCCACAAAACTGCCTCAATTGAATACTCGTAGAATTGATCTATTGATAACTATATTTAATGGAGGTGGGCTGACAAAGACTTTGGATGCAGGAGTGCATACCTGTAGTAATGGGACATAACCTTAGGAAAACTATATCCGATAAATTCTACAATGTTGAAACTGACGAGGGCCGCTGGTACATAGTGAAATCCTATGACGAAGATAAACAAGGGTGAGTACTTTGTGAAGTATGAAATGCAGTTGTTAATAACAAATCAGCTTTTCAAGTTCCTTGCATAGGAGAACGGAGATATCTTGATATTGCATGTCATACGACTCAGGGAGAGCATTTGTTTATTTACACAACAACTTCACTTTATATTTCCAGAAAATGACGATGATATAAAATGTTTCATAGACGTTAGTGCCTGTGTTAGTAGTCTGTAGAAAAATGATTTGTGACAAATTTTTCCTATTTAAGTTTGCCATTCACTCAATTTGAAGGTTCCATGTCACTTGCTGTAATTCACTTCAAGGCTTGTAAATTTTGTGACCAAACCAAATGAACCAAAGTGTTCTTTGGCCTTCAAAAAAGACCTGCACTTTGGCTTACAATCAAACTCTACAACAGCAATCATTGCGATAGCTATAGAGGCATAATGCCATGACAGTCTCAGCAACGCTTAATTTGTCAGATGTCATTAGTCGCTTTCTTTTTGTCAACAGAATAATAGCAAGCCCCTAATTGCAAAGAATTGAGAGCTGTTCAGATCTCCAGAGGCAAATTAGATAGAAGGGTTCCAAATAGCAGATGCCGAGATGAAGAGGAAGTAAAAAGGGCGGGGTCGAGGGCAATTTCCCCTTAGAAAACTTTTTAGAACCGCACCCTTTGAATCTTGCATCTGAGAGCTGTTAATTCTTGAGGGTTCCAGTTTCCAGAAATAAACGACACTATCTAAGTAATATAAAACTTCACATGCTCAATCAAACTACACTCTGAATCATACCACGATGTACTCCTTAACTTGAAACAACAACAACATATGAAGGACCACGGCGCCTACACAGTGCCGTGTATAAAACAAAACATAATAATATAGTCATAGATATTACAAGAGCCTTCAACAGATCTCTTGCCTTAGTCTTTCTAAAATTACTCACCAAAAGAGAAAGGGCTTGATCCCCCTGGCCCCCCTCTTGTGCAGAATTTACCTTGCCTAAATTAAACACTTCATCCATTCATAAATAGAGTGATACTATCAGCACAGACGTCAAATCTTGATTGGCTAACAAAGGGATCATCCTTCTATGGTGATTCCTTTGTCAGCCAATCAAGATTTGAAGCCTATGCTGATGTAAACGATGATTGCAACATTCTGTCATCAATTTTATACAAATTTCCACAGAATGAAGCAAGCAGAAAGTGAAACAAATATGCTAGAAAAGCAACTGAGAGAAGAGATTGATACTCTGTCAAGCTCTGAAACAAAGTTGCGACAACGTTGCAATGAATTGGAGAGCCTTCTTGGCAGCGAAGCCAGCGAAAAAGATGAGTACTCACTGCAGCTTCGGACGCAGGACTCACGGATACAGGCACTCGAAAAGCAACTTGCTCACACTGAAGATGAAAAAACTGACCTCGAATTGCGTCTTAGTAGTTTGAAAAACACGCTTAAGAAGAATTTTGGTATTAGTATGAATGGCAAAGCAAAGAGGATAATACCAGCGAGATCAAGCAGTCCTATGAAAGGATATTTCGAAGAAGATACAGAATCAGGATATTCTTTTACAGGTACATGATTGCTACATCTAGTGTCATTTTTTAAACTATAAATATTTGAAATCTTTATTTCTACAAAATGCTTGTCATGGTTGCATATGCATCTCCAACTGGAATTTTTTCTCCAGCATAAGATTTCTTAAATATGCTTCATGCGGGTGCTTTTGAGTGATATCTGTCAAAACTGTGTTGAGGTGATCTGTGACTTTTCTCCTAGTTTCAACATTTGTTTAAAGTCATTTGTGCATAGGAGCAAGACCGTACCTACAGTGGGTGCAAGGGTATTGCACCCCAAGCAAAAGTTTCTATGCCATTTGCATAAGCAAAAACTTTCAATTTCATGCATTTTAGGAACCATGATCGAAGTCACATCTACTTTTTCTACGAAGGCCCTATCATTGGCGCTAGAGTAGTATTTGAGATTGAATCTAAAACCGATTTTATGAGTTATAAACAAACTTATAAGATTAAATACTTTGGGGAAATGAATTAATTTAATTTGCACTTACTTTTTCAAAATTATATTTCCTGCTTTACAGGTGATTTAGATTTCAATCCAGATGACATAGAAAGAATTATCAAGGAAGCAAACGACAAGCTCAAGAAGACAGAGTTTGAAAGAGATGAGTGTGAAAGAAAGGTGAAATCTACAGAGGAAAAGGTCTTAGAGTTAACGAATGCTAACAAATCAATTCAAAACGAACTGAAGGCTGCGGAGAAAGCTATGCAATCCAATGAACGTGCGAAGGAGCGCGTAGAAATGCAGTTTGAAAGAACTAAGGAGACAATTTTGCTTCAGGTAAAACTTGACGAGGATGGCTCCGTATACGTTATAACATTTCTTGGGCTATGTATATAGGGTTGTTTAGGAGATATGAGATGTGAATGAAATTAAATGCTTCTTCAATAGTCGCAACATAGTCCTTTGATTTAATTGTTGTTGCAGCAATTAGTTGATGATATCATGAGAAAAGTTTGACAAACTTTTGCCACGGAAAATCCATGCTTTGTGAGTTTAGTTGTGATTTGACCAGAATAGATGCAAATTTCTTGTTGTCAGTAAAACTCTATCACAATTTCAAAAACATAACGAACTTCATCGAAGCTACAAGATAATTTAGAATAATTCTCACCTTTAATGCGGGGCCCACGCGCATCAAATTGCTATACAAGTATGTGCATTTCATTAATTACTCAGGCAGTGGCTGAAAAAAGCAAGGACCTCTGCATGTACAGACTCTGGTATCTTTATGCGTTCAAATTTGACAACGGCATTTGTCAGGGGTAACGCAATCGGTAGATGTGGGCTATGATACTTATGATACTTTCAAATGATCCCAGGTAGTCGAGTTATTTGACTGACATTACCAACTACCTACTTGGCTTATTCAGTGAAGATGGCAAAATTACCTTATCGTTAGCCTCCAATGTATTAAAAAAATTCAATTTTAAAATGAAAAATATTTGTTCTTTTCTTATTTTGCTAATGTATTTTGCTCAGTTTTGCGAGACAGCATGATGACACAAACTCTTAACTTTTACCTAGGAAAAAGATATCGGAAGAAGGGAATCCGAATGCAAAGAGCTAATACGAAAAGTGGCTGATGCTGAGAAGCAATTGCTACTTACAGAATCAGAGCTGAGGGAAGCAAAACTTAGTATTGAGAAATTAAACAAAGATAACGTGAGATTGGTCGAAGAGAATAATAGTTATCGCTTCAGAATGGGAAAACTTGAATCAAAACGAGATAAACTAGAAAAAACACGTAAAAAGCTAGAAGATGAAACTCGCAAAACAAATTGCACCGTCGAAGACTATCGTAATGAAAACGCAACGTTAAAAGATCAACTCGATGGTTTTATAGAAGATAACAAAAAATTTGCACATCGTGTACTGGAGTTAGAACACCAGACAGAAGAGCTGTTAAATGCGTTGGAAGTGACACGAAACGAAAAGAAGCGAATGCTGGATGACCTTCAAGCGCTTGAAGAGGAAGTCGAGGAGAAAGAGAGGTCAAGAAAGGATTATCTTGAACGAATACGAGGCCTTAGCCAGAAAGTGGACGAGAAGGAAAGCGCTAAACAAGCAGTAGAGAAAACATTGGACTCAGTAGAGAGTCAATTATCAAACTATAAACGCAGCACCCAAGAGCTACTTGACAAAGTCACATTCACAAAAGAGGTTAGAACTTCTTTTTACTACTGTTATAAAGGTCTTCAAAGGAAATGTAATACCATACTTTCTACAAAAAATTTGATCTGTATAACTGGTCCAACACTGGAAATCTTAAATTTGTTATTGGACAATAAAAAATTGAACGTTTAACTCTTTGTAATAGGACTATTGTATAGTATGTTTGAATATTGTGCGCAGCAACTTATTATACTGATAGTTTCATTCTAGTTCAAAGTCCTTTCCCGCGCTTAACGACGCATAGGGCGGCACCTATCTCCGTTTCTATAGCCCTAGGCCACGCGTCTGCGAATGCAGTGAAAGCTACAGCGGGGGGCTGGTCCACTGGTAGCTCCGCGAGTTTAACTTTCCCACTCTATTCTCATATGTCGAGCACCAGACGAGAAGGCAGTGAGTACCATTTTCATGGTCTTTGGTGTGACTCGGCCGGGGCTCGAACCAACGACCTACCAGTTGCGAGGCAGACGCTCTATCACTGGGCCATCACTCCAGTTGCATTCTAGTAACATTATAAAAACTATATGTGGTCAGTTATCTATAACTGGTTATTCGTAAGATTGAAGGAGTCAGAAATAATATATTAGTATGCTTCTAATTAGCAAACTGAACGAAAATTTCAAATTCTATTGGCATAGATAATACAGCTGAAGCCCCGGTTATGACTATATCCTATACTTTGATACAAAGTAAAACATCAAAGGATTCAACTAGGTAGAGGCCTTCACTATAGGTCTTGAAGTGAGGTGTTCTATAAAGACATGTAAGGGCTATATGAAAGTAGTTACCTTACCTTTATTTCCCTGTGGTGGGTTCCATTTGTTGCTAATACGACACTTTCGTGTGCGACACCCAGCGCAGCCATGGTGCATGTATTAGTCAGAGTTTGGTGCAAACGACCCATTTCAACTCTTATATTGCCTTATAAATGAGCGAGGTAGCATAGTGTTTAGAGCGCATGCCTCCCATGTGGAAGGTCTACGGTTCGAGCCCGACTCGATGCCCTGACTGAATGCTCACTCACTGTTTACCCAACAGCAAATGGGTACCCAGCGGGAACACTGGGGAGATAAAGGCGGCGAGGAAAGGAACTGGCCACCCTACCTCATGCCGATGGCTCAGGATAAGTGTCCTCTCTAATAGGCACTCCCCTACGTACGAAAGTATACGGGACTTCCTTTACTTTTTTATTGCTTTATAGAATATATGAGCTCATAAATTTCAGTGAAGAAGGTCTTTATCTTAATCAGTAGTTCCTAACCTTCTTGGAAGTATTGAGCTCTACAAGTTCCCTACATGCATTTATCTAGCCCTTCTTAGTTGGAAAAATGAAGTGTGATTTTATTTCTTCAAATTCAAAACATGCATGTAACTATATACTGTATATTAGTGCACAAGCTGTACAGTACATCATTTGTACACAAATCTCTGTGTTTAAAGAGCAAGCCAACAAAACATGAAAACAAAAAAATAATAAATAATTACTGTAAACCCAAGCTCCGAGCCCCTGAAACTGAATCACTGAACCCCCGGGGCTCGATTGAACCCAGGTTAAGAACGACTGGCCTAGGTATACAGGCTGAATCCTTCAAGTGCTTAAGCTCCCTACTTGCTCTCATAGGCCCACCAATCTGCTGAGTCAAAGATAATGGAATTGGAGGATGAACTGGCAAAAGTAAACAGATCATTCCGAGATCAAAACGAGACTGCTGATGATCTGCTAGCGAAAATAACCTCTCTACAGAATGAGAAGAGGCTGCTGGAAGAGCGCGTCACGAGAGCCGAGCAAGACACTAGAACCAGCAGGAGCGCGTTGCAAGCTGTTGAAAAAAGCTGTTCAAGAAAGGATGAAGATTTGGAAAAGTATCGAAGCAAGTGCATGAAACTAGAGGCAGAGCGGACGCAGCTTGAGAAACTATTGAGAGAAGCGAAAGGAAAGAAACAAATTCTAGAGAAATCGTTAACAGAAACTGTCACAGAAAATGAAGAACTTCGTGAGAACATATCAAAGATGAACCATACTCTAAATGGTTTTGAGAGGACCAAACATCAAAGGTATATTTGATTGCTTTTCCAAACTGATGGTTTTGAAAGTAAACACTTTTGAAAGTAAACACTTCAAGAAGCAATATAGAAAGCCTTAAGACTATTAAGCAAATAATCAAATAAGGTTATGTTTGCAAGTCATCTGAAATTTAATGTCTGTATAGCACCAATAATTACTGTTGAGAAGGTATAATAGCTTAAATTTCATCCATTCACGAAAGAATATCCGTGACCAGATGCAATATATTTTTCTAGTTAAGGCTGCCTCTCCTGCCTTATCTTAAGTGGCAACATCACTCATAATGCTTCAAGTTAATGATCTGCATGACTAGACGTTTTTTTATAAGAAAACCATCATACTGCCTGAGCCTCAATCTCCTTAACATTTCCCGAAACTGAGCCTGAGATTTTCTAACAATTTTCTGAACTTTTACTAAAATAAACTGGCTAAAATGGGTAACTTACACTGCAAACCTACATTATACTTTCTTTGTTTATCGTGTATACTCGAATTTGACTGCCACCTTCAACATTTTGAATGTGCTAATGACGTAATATCGAGTATTGGCCACCAGAAACACTCAAGTTTGGAAATTAGCCTTGTGATTTTCTCAAGATTTTCTTAAGATTTTGGCCATTTGAGCCTCATCTTCTTATAAACTTTTTTCTTATAAAAGGAATGCTTATTTTCCAAAAACTCAGTAGCTTAAATTTTTGAGACTTACTTCTTTAGTGATGCTGCAGAACTACGACTGCGCGAGATTGAACTAAAAGAAGAACGCGCAAAAATGGAGCAGATATTAAACGAGCGGAGCAGGGAGAAGCGAGAAAGGCTACAGCTAGATAGAATGGCACGCTTGGAGGAAGAGGTAAGAGTACTTGGTCTCTGTCCCAGAGCTGGGCCCAAACAGGGCAAAATGGTACCTGTCCTTGCTTTTACTACCTGTGAACTAGAAACATAGATAGAAACATAAATACGTCTGTTTCTTGTTTGACTCGTAAATTTTTGAGCCATATTGAAAATACATGGACATGATAGAAACCAATCAGCATTCAGTTTCCAAGTTACCGTAAGAGCTCTATGACGTCCCTCTCTCTAATAAGCCCCCTCTCTAATAAGCCCCCCTCTCTATTACGCCCCCCTCCAAGACCACAAAAATAAATAAGCCACCCCTGGGGCTTAATAGAGATTTTACAGTATATCTCCATCACTATTTTCAAATAATGGCTGTTTCAACGTGTTTTTAGAATTTGCACCCAAAATTAAAACACTCTAAAAAATAGTTGTTTTGAGACGTCACACATGTGCTCTATTGAAGTTATGTATACATACTATTTCAGGTGTCAGTGTTAAGGCATAGAGTGTTGTCAGATGAGCATGACAGACAGCGCCTGGAGGAAACATTCATGAAGAAGGACGATGAAATTGGGAAGCTGAGATCAACCTTTGATCGATCTTTGAATACAATAAGCGGGGATGCAAGAAATCTACAAACAATTCTTGACAAATCACTTCACAAACTCGATAAACACATCATGGCGACGAACGGGATTATTCTGACAGATTCAGAAGTGACGTCAAACGATGAATTCTATTCAACACCAAAAGCTCCTGCGAAGAGAGTGGGTGTTGTCACGAAACTGGACAAATATGAGCTGCCAGTACAGCATGGAGCAAGAACTAATAATTTGAATAAAAATATCGATGGCAAGCCAGACCTACATAAAAGGGGGAAGAACTCAAGCAGTAATTTGAAGGGTAGAACAAATGAATATACCCCATCCAGGTCTAAAGTTACCCCGAATTCTGCTTCAAAAAGACCCCAGAGACCAGATCGTAGATAGTAAATATTTATTTGCACTTTCAAAACTTTGTATTTATTTTTTACATAAAAAGTGAATAATGCCATGAGAAAGTAAAGAGCTAGTCTAATGGTTGCGTTAATTTCTGCAGGATAGGAAATTCCTAGTTACTGAGGCCCTATAAGTGTTTACATGGAAATTAGGAATAGGCGTCAAATCTTGATTGGCTAACAAGGGAATCATCATCGAAGGATTCCTGCCAATAATGTTGGGATAATTCGTTCGAAAAGCATCGAGAGGTGTGTTTTGGTGGTAAAAAGTGTACTTTCTTTGCGAAAAAACTGATAACACAGCAATTTTTATATCTTGTGCAGATAAAAATCTTATATCCTTCGAAAAAAAAATTATATCGACATTACAACCAAAGATGGATGGCTTTTAATGCCGATAACTTTTGATCTACGCAAGATATAAAAATTGCTCCTTCTGGAAATGTGAATTGAAGCCTCATGAACATGCTTGCAAAGTATTTTTTCAATTACTCCAAACTATGTGTTACCAGTTTTTTCGCAAAGAAAGTAAACTATTTACCACCAAAACACGCTTCTCGAACGAATTCTCGCAACATTACTGGCAGGAATCCTTCGATGGTGATTCCTTTGTTTGCCAATAAAGATTTGACGCCTGTGCTATGGAACTTCACCATAATGAGGTTCTGGCAAAATGGAAGGCTGATACTACATCATGGTTTGTCTTTCAAATTATATAGGACAGTTTATAGAGCCACATCAAATATGAGAAGAATACTGAGGAGTCTTGCTATCAAAGAACAAAACAAGAAAATGAACTGCGTCATAGATAGGTCGAATATGAAGCACTCCGCAAGAAATGCAAAGTATGAATTAAAATACCAAGCGTATTATTTGTTCATACCGTCTTTGGCAACACAAAAACACTTAAACACAACACAACATCCAGCTAATTCTAACTAACGAGCAAAGAATATTTGAGAAACTAAATGAACACAACAATTAGCAGCAACATGGTGCAACTCAATTGCAACAATAACCACAATTTTCGGTACTAGGCTTCCTAAAGGGAAACTACTGAGTAATGACATTAAAAACATAAACAGTTAAAAATCTTGTCTCCCCATGGCCGGCAGAAGGCAAGAGATGATATAAATAAACAATAATGCATATATCTGCATATATTTGTGTGCTGACGCATATATTTACTGGTTTCTTATTAAATATGAAAAACTCATACTAACTGTAATACATTTTATTATTCCTGAAGTCACTTTCTACTTGACCCCGATCATACTCTCTTGCACTACCCCCTCCATTACCTCGACCTCTCCAACCACCACGTCCTCTATCGCGACTCCACCCTGAAATCACAGAAAACGCAAATAAATTACGTGCTGCCGAAGTTCTTCGTGCTGTCTAAATAGAATGGACCTTCTGAAAACTGGGTTTGATCGCATGTGAAGGCACTGATATATCCTGCTCAACTCTGTGGAATCTATAAATAGCCCGCTAGTTTTTAAGACTTGCACTTTTGTGCCTAAAATGATAATAAGTAAACAAAAGAAAAACAATGTATGCTACAGGCCTGACTTGCGAACCTAATTCTAAGTATATCAAAAATAATAACAGTGATAACTAGATGAATCAAACTTGCTAACGGATTCCTAATTCAACTTCTTGTTAAACAATCCAGACTCATCAAACTTGCTAACGGATTCCTAATTGAACTTCTTGTTAAACAATCCAGACTCATCAAACTTGCTAACGGATTCCTAATTTAACTTCTTGTTAAACAATCCAGACTCATCAAACTTGCTAATGGATTCCTAATTTAACTTCTTGTTAAACAATCCAGACTCATCAAACTTGCTAACGGATTCCTAATTTAACTTCTTGTTAAACAATCCAGACTCATCAAACTTGCTAATGGATTCCTAATTTAACTTCTTGTTAAACAATCCAGACTCATCAAACTTGCTAACGGATTCCTAATTCAACTTCTTGTTAAACAATCCAGACTCATGCGATCAACGGTTTCAAGTAAAATTTCGCTAGTAATAGAGAGGTGGCAAATAGATATTACAGAGCATATAGGAGACATGTTAATGGATGTATTTACAGAGAATAGAGGCAATACGGCAATCTAGGAAATGGGGAAAGAGAAAGCCAATCCATAAGGCAACTTTGAAAGATAAACAAAAATAACACTAAAACTGCTTAATTAAGTAATTAGATGAACACATGAGCTTGGTTTTAATTCGCAGAAAGGAAAACCTTTGGCCATCACTGGACAACTTAAAAACATTAGATTGCACAATAAAATGCTAGTGACACCCTTTTAGTATCGAATATATTTGGTTTATGACAATTTTTCGAGTAGAGGGGAAATATGAGTCAAATTGCTGTTCCAAAAAGGAATCCTTCAATAAGTGCTTCCTAGCTCTGCCGCCATTTTGAAATCAAAGTCTCCAGATTATCATCCAGATTAACTAAATAAAAGAAAACAAAAATGCTTGTAAGAGATGACTTCTTTGGTTTAAGGAACTTCCCTACGAATACATTTCATTTGGGAAATCTGTCTATAGGCTTACCTCCACCGCCACCATCACCACCACGACCACCTCTGTCAGCAGAGCCCCCTCGGTTGAAATTCCTACGACCACCTCGAAAATTGCCTGGCAAGAAACAAATGTATAAAAATATTTCATTTCCTCATGGGAGGTAACTATAATTGGCAGGAAACTTGGAGATGTTTTCCATGCAAGATAATACAAAATTTCGCCAAAAATGACAATACAATAATGCGTCCTTTACGTCATACAAATTTACATAACATCAAAGGTGGTATATTACAACATATTCATCATATGATTTCGTCCTTGTTATCCCATTCGGAACCAGTTCACTCTAACAGACCGCACATTTCTGTGCCACATCGCTCTATACTATCCACAGCCGTATGGCATAGCATACATTCATTGAAAACTTCCAGGGCACACATACCACAACATACTATACAAAAATATAACACGAGATACTATGCCACATCGCGCCATAATACACTATAGTAGACCGCAACAAAACTTCTGAATTTACGTAGGCTTCGAGACAAATCTAACAAACAATGCTCGTCGAAAAGAACTCAAGTATCGTTCCCTTGTAACTGATTTCAGCAATAACTATCACTCAATAGAATTCATCAATCTTTCCATAAGCTGTCTTGGTATATTTGGTCAGTCATCAGAATCTTATCTCAAAATGTGTACTTAACTTGGCTTTGATAATCGACATCTCCAATTCAATATTTCCAAGCTATCTACTATCGCTATTCGCACGACCTACTATATATTCTGTATGAGAAACAAACCATGGTGCAACCATGGGTTTCTCAGTTATTGATTATGCTAGTTGATATTGCTACTACTTCTGTACTACATACAGTGTGTATTTTTCTTTTATGATAATCTATTATATCTATACATCTTTTTACTGTTCTTTTATTTTTAATTAACCACCATTGTAAGCCAGCCAAATGAAGACTACCTATTTAGCGGGATTTATATTTGTAAATTTTAAAATGATATGTATGATGAAGCTTGAAAAAATTATTACTACAGTATACCATACCTTATTACACCACACTGCAACATAACACAAAACAACTTACTTTACTACAACATACCATACCACGACACACCAAGCCCATTACCCTTTTGTGCTTAATTGTAGGGGGGTCATATTGCACTTTTTGAAATTTTTCACCCTAATAACATTTTATAATGACCACTCCTATTTTAGCAAAATGTGACCATCATCACCACCAGCAAAATTTCCATTGTCATTTTCATCCCGTTATTCATGAGTCAACTCTCCATCAAGCACTTCACAACCCTTGTTAGGTGGAACACTGTCTACCACTCAATCCCATTTCGTTTAACACTATCTGGTGGGATCATCAACTCTACTACTTTCTTCAGGGTTGTTGCGATTTTCCCGGTAGGTCATTATATTACCACCCCTCTACTTTATGAAAATCTAGAAACACATCTACCCCCTGCTAATTCGACTCCCCTACAATTAAGCACAAAAGAGTACATTATAAATACTCCTATTTTGAAAGTCATAATTTTGTCTTTGTTTATAACATAACTAACTGCATCTTCGTAACAGAAGTAACAGTTCAGTTCAGTTCAGTTCATTTAATTTTAAAATTCCACATCATACAATTACAAGCAAAATTAATAAAGAAAATACAGAATACT
>OLMO02000275.1:3480612-3522181 GCA_900291935.2 Cassiopea xamachana
TATATATATTTATATTTTAACCCTAGCTGAGTTGTTTTTCTTCACATTAGGTTTTTCTAGCAAAGAACAATGTACCAGCTGAAGCCTATTATTTCTTCATTAATATTCTTATTGACACATTGAGGTTTGTTGTATAACAAAAGCAAATTTTTGGCTTTGTGTCTCCTTAGTTATTTTATCTATGTTTATTATGTAGTGCTCAATAGATGTATATTAAAATGTAAGATTTCAAATATTCTAGCGAATAGTTATCTCATATAGCTTGAAGCATGCATTATTGTAGTATTGAATAAAATATTTTAGAAATATTTTTGATGGTAGCAAATAGATTTTATCACAGAAATTTAAGTGCCTAATTGGTTAATTTAATCATCTGATGATGTTCTCCAAGGTGAAAGTTCTCAGGGGTGTTGCTAACACCTGGGGGCATTTTGAGATCCTACTATAGATAGGTCATTTGAGAGCGTTATTCATAGCTAATTTACTGCATATACTTTATGCATTCTTTGAATGTTCACTGAAGATTTCAGAATTATTTATCATTTTCACCTAAATATAAAATGGGATATGAGGCTTTGCTTACTTTTTAGGGATGAAGTTGCTGCATGTATTGAAAAATCATACAACAATATAACCTTCAAGGAGGCAACAAGAATGCTGTTTTTCCAAGAAGATGCAAGTATGACTGAGTTTTCTGCCAAGGTGGGTTGAATACTTAACTTATTTTGTTGTTGTTTTATTGCTTCTATTCATAGTATTTATATGCATTATTAATGTATGTCATTTCGCTATATTTGATTGCCTAAATAAGAATATACATAATATTTTTCTTAATAACAAGTTCATTTTTTGCTTGAGCCTTGATTTTCTTAAATTATTCTGGAAAGGAGGATGACAATTTCTTGTAATTTTTGTAACTGAACCTTTTTCAAATAGAAAAGCATGCGATCATGATTTGTCTCTTGATCAGAGCAATAGCTTTGTATTGCCTACTACTTGATATTGACAAGGAAGTTGTGGCCATGTATGTAGTTTTTTGTCACTGAAATGCTTGCTGCCCTACTGTCATTAACACCTGCTGCATGGGGGCAGTGGGGATGATCACCCCTTGTCCTCCACCAACAAGTGCTCTTTTGAGTTCAGTACTGTAAATCCTCAAATTAGCCCTCTGGGGGCTTATTTTATTTTTTGGATTTTTGCATGGGGGCTTATTCAAGGGGGGAGCTTATTCAAAGGGGGGCTTAAAATTTTCCTGGTAGTTGGTCAAATTGTAGTTGAAATTTTTCTACTAAAAACTATTTCTTTGATGGTACACTTACAAGTAATAGGATATTTTTTGAAGGACAGGCAACATCTTGTTAATTAATGGCTGCTTTTTCTTTCCTAGCTCTATAAAGCACAAACAGACTCTAAAATAGGTACAGTCACATGCTTGGGTGGGGCCTATTCAGGGAGCTTATTAACAACTTGAAGCTGTAGGGTGGGGACTTATTCAAAAGGGGGCTCATTTGAGGGGGCAATTTGAGGATTTACAGTATTTGATTATCACTACAAAGATCTACAAGTGATATGATAGCAGCATTATATTTTTGGTGCCCTGTCAGTAAATATTGCCCCTTGCTATTTTCTTGTCCAGACTTCCCTTTTTGCTGCACTTTATATTAGCTGTAATCATCCATTATTTGTATGAATTTTTGCCAACCTGAATCCCCTTCTTCAGTACTTGTGGAGGTAGAAATTACAGGGTTTATACGGTCAGGGAAAGTCAGGAGGAAAAGGGTCTTTTTTGCTTTGGTCAGGGAAAGTCAGGGAAGCTTGTAGTGGTCAGGGGCAAAATAGCATTTTCATTCTGCAGGTCAGGGAAATCTTTCATTTTTCACCATCAAAGAAATGTGTACAACACTTTAATAACTAGGTAAGAAAATGTGATAGTAAGTAATAGGTTAGAAAGTTCTATCGTTTTCATCAAACTTAGGATTTAAGAAGCAAGTAGAAAAATCAAACAAATAAAAAGAAATTTCAAAAATGAAAACTGCGTGATTGTATCAATGCGAACAAAAGGAAGAGTGTTAATCACATTTTACATAACCTTTTTTCGTTTCTCTTTAAGAATTTCAAGTGAATTCTTCATATTTTTTTGTATAACATTTCTAAAATATCTACATTTTGCTAAACTGAAAAATAAATATCTTGCTAATTTTTACTTGCATCATAATTAACCCAATCAGGTCAGGGGAAAAATTCACTTTTTCAGAAAAGGTCAAGGAAAAACATATAGGTTTTAGAGAAGTAGGTCAGGGAAAATTTGTGCTTTTGAAGCAAAAGTCAGGGGAATTTTTTTCAGAAAGTCTGTATAAACCCTGAATTAGACTATACATTGTACAATTGCCAATTTATATTCTAGCGTGGCTGGAAACTGGAAGGCAACATCTACCATTTCAAAGCAGATGTGCATGATAAACAGGAAATATCTGCAGACAAGATCATTGAACAATGCTTAGGTTATGCTAAAGAGCTTGAGAGAATTGTATAGTATAAACTAGTAAAAACTAATGTTCAAACATGTTCAGCATGGAAATTAGAGACTTGCTTTCCAAACTCTCTTATGCAACAAAGCCATTAACAAAATACAATTTGTAAAAAATTAAGATTAGGAGATCATGTTGTAGCAAATCTCTGAGAGAGGAATTCTACTTAACAGAGCTATCATTCATTCAAGTGACTGCTACTAAGTTTTTGTTTTTCAGGGTTCCAACAACTTTTTTCTTACAGAACTAAGGATTTTAGGAGGAAAAAGGGGATTTTTTAGTAATTTTATGGAGAATATTGCTTGAGTATGTTGAAAAATACCTAAAACTCCATAATTATAATTAAGGAGATTTAAGAATTTTATAATGTTATTAACCCCTTCCTTGCCAACAAAACACATAGGTCCATCATATCAAACTACTACTTACAGCAACATCGCAACACAAAACAATTAAGATTTTCCCTATATGAGCTATTTGCAATCAACTGATTTTAAACTCTGCATAACAAATTCTCCTCTACAAAAATATCATGATTCATATTAGAAACTATATATCTTATGGAGATTTAAGAAAAGTTCAATAAATTTTATACACGTTTTTTTATAAGAAAATCATTATTTTGCCAGAGCCTCAATTTTCTTAACTTTTCCCGAAATTGAGCCTAAGATTTTCTTAAATTTTTCTTAATTTTTACTGAAATAAACTGGCTAGAGTGGTATACACTTTCGCTATTAATATTTTGTACTTGAATTTGAATTCCATCTTTAACATTTTGAATGCAATAATGACGAAATACCAATTTTTTTTGCCTACAAAAACACTTAATTTTGGAAATTGAGCCTCGAGATTTTCTTGTGATTTTCTTATGATTTTCTTAAGATTTTGACGATTTGAGCCTCATTTTCTTATAAACTTTTTTCTTATAAAAAAAAATGTGTACTATCTAAGGATTTCTAAGGACATTTTCTTTAGGGATTTTTTAGGATTCTAGGGAGGTGTGAAAATCCTATTACACTAAATCTTGGGAATACACTTGAAAACATCTGACATTCTTCATCGTAATAATAATAATTGTGAGCTGTCACTTTGAATTTTGTTTGAGGATTGTATCACACAGTAAAAGTCTTTCTTATAGATTGTAGCATTGAAGATTCCTTTTCGGGATGCAATCGCTGTAGCAGTTTCTTTAAGATTTCTATTGATCTCAGATCTTCAACTGTCTGCTTATAAAACACTGCACAATAACTTTCATAACTTTCAAATAAATTCATCAGCCTAAAAGAAACCATATCTCATCAGTATAGGCATCAAATCTTGATTGGCTAACAAAGGAATCACCATCGAAGGATTCCTGCCAATAGCATAGGCATCAAATCTTGATTGGCTAACAAAGGAATCACCATTGAAGGATTCCCGCCAATAATGTTGTGAGAATTTGTTTGAAAAGCATTGAGAAGTGTGTTTTGGTGGTAAAAAGTGCACTTGCTTTGTGGAAGAACTGATAACACATAGTTTCAAACAATTGAAAAATATTTTGCAAGCATGTTCAGAAGACTTAAATTCACATTCCAGAAAGAACAATTTTTATATCTTGTGTAGTTGAACAGTTATCAACATTACATTACAAGCCATCCACCTTTTCTTGAGAGTTAACCAATGGTTTTTTGTTAACAATTACAACTGAATCATCAGGTAAAAACACTCACTTGTTTGAAAGATCACTTCTTTGTATTTGTGTTAAAGTGGCAATAGTTGACTCTATATCATTTGATTTTTGCTTTTGCAAAGCCAGACCAACTCTACAGATAAATGAAAATCAAGAATTAATTTCATGTGAAACCTATTTAGCCATAATTGAATCAATTGCTAAGCATAAAGATGTAGAAGTGACAGGGCCCTGCTATTGCCAAATAAACACCAAACTGGAGGGGCAATCGAACAATGAAAAGCATGGCAAGAGTGCAAACAACAACACTACATCAAGTGCAGGCCTTCTAGGTATTGAGAATACAAAATGTATTGCCATAGTTAAGGGAGGGGAGACTAGTTACATGTGAAATCCATTGGGCATTGTGTAGCTTATTGTTCATATTCCATGACTTCTGCAAATTTAAGTTAAGCAAATGTCAACATTAAGACTCCAACCACACTGAGTGGTGAACTATCCACATGCAACAAAATGACGAAAAAACCATACAAAATCATATCTGCATAAAAATAAACCAATCAAATTATACCTATATAAAAAAATAAGCCAATCAAATCATACCTGCATAAGAATGAAAAAATTTGTGATATTGACATCATTTCTGATATAACCATATCTTTAAGTGGACTTCTTATTTTGCATTTACCAATATTTGAATCCAGTTGTTTTAGTAACATTGATGTCAACTATATATAAGCAAATTTGGAAGATACAAAAATCTTGTGCCTTGCAAATAATTCATACAAAAGTCTTGTAACTTGTAAATGATTACTAGCAAACATTGTTGTTTCACAGAGGAGGGCTAAGATTGGATTATGCAAAAAGTATGATCATGAACTGCAATCATTCAAGGATGACTGCTCTAAAGTAAAGACTATCTACAGTCAACTTAACAAAAAAGCTCATAAAGCATGTAGTCACCAGGAAAATCAAAACATTGAGCTGCTTTATCACAACTAACACATTCCTTTTTTATCTATGCTCATAATTATAAGGATAATGACAAAGATGATACCACAAGGAGTAAGTTAATAATTAGCTATCCCATGGCCATTAAATAAAGAGAAGTGTCTGAAAGGTACATACACTCTCAGGATCAGGCAAAGGAGAAAGGGAGAGAAAAAAGACAAAAACAATGAGTAAGGGAAAGCTTCACACTCAAACAAGGGCAAAAAACATTTTCATATGACTGAAACAGATGGTGAGGCAGACCATTTGTTTACATGAACTCTGTCTAACATGAAAAAACTAAAAATCACCTTCAGATTTTCCAATGAAAGGGAACTTGCAGGTAGATCATCCACTGCATTTAACAAGAGCTTCAGATGTCCATATTGGGTAGCCTGCTCAATGGATGATGACTCAGCACCATCAATTAACTCTGAGCTTAGAGATACTTGCTCCAAGCTTGTTAAAGTCATTATGAGTCCACTTAAGATGTCACTATCATCTTGGTAAATGTGTCTATTTATGATGTTGGAAGCTAGTGCATCATCAAGTGTCTAAGGGTAAATATCATGTTACCAGTAAAACAAATGTAGCCAAATAGGGAAACTCCATAAGTAGATATGACCAGGGGTACTATTACTGTATACCATAAAAAGATGATGAAATATCATTGAACACTGTGGCTCAAAAGAAGGATATCCAATGTGATTTTGATTCACAAAAAACCTAATGGGTAAACCTTTAACTTCTAGAACAGTGCAAACCACATTGAGCTCATTTTGAAACAATGAATTCTATGGAAAAATCCTCTCAAGTGCACAAATTTATGCACATATGGACATTTTCTTGCAACACTAATTTATTAAATCTCCATGATAGCTCAGCACACAATAATTACAGGCTTCTTGGTATTGCAAATAAAAACAAGGCAATAGAGGTGGCATTAGTTCTACATTGAAGGTAAGCTCAGATTGTTCAATGAGTAAATCAGACATGTGCTGCTAATTGCATGCATAGGCTCAATTGTGCACACTATTTTTCGAATAAAATTTTCGTCAATTAACAGAAGGTAACGAAAAAAGCTGCAGAATATCCAAAGAAAGGCTTGATTATATGTAATTATGTCATATTTAGTACTCATTGTTCCATGGCAAGAGCATCAAAGTCCCTATAGTCTTTGCTTTCCTCACCATCATTTACTTATGAAAAGAATCAACTATTTTAAGGATAGAGGACACTTAGTAGCACAGTGAACAACTTAATTGCAAAGTATTTTAATAGCCAAACCATTGACTATGAGCTTTCCATTATACCTGAATGGTATATTATCTTTATTTCATTGCTTACTAGCTATGAAATTGATAGAATTGCACACACAACAAATTAAGTGTGTGTGATATGTTGGGTGGGTGTCTGCACACTTGCAAGCGACTGCACACATCTCATTAAAATGCCCAAAGCTATATTTTTTCATGTTCACTGAGAAAAACAAAACAAATGAGATCCAGAAACAAACTCAAGCACTGAGAAATGAAACAACTCATGCTAATCTATGAAGCCTCATCAAACAAACATTCTTTGCAATCAATATTCTTGACTCAAGATTGGTAGGATATAAATTCAAAGGCCTTCCAACCCCTATATTGCTAAAAGTCACATACCACAGGCAAAGAATTTCTCCAGGCCATTCCAACTGCGATGGCAACTGGGACAATGTCTAGAGTTGCACAGGCCAAATTTGATGACTTTGACTCTAGCCTGAACACCATGCCAATTGAACCACTTTTAGACCTTGTTATTTGACTGTTTTCATAATACTTCAAGCTTGATTTTACATCATTCAGTATCCTGATAAAGATATGTGGATTGCACCACAAGATTTCTTGGTAAGAGAGGTAGCACTTATCAAGCCACTAAACCTCCCTTGTAGCATTAATGTTCCTATCTATCTAAAGCAGTGCTCCTCAATTATATTACGCAAGGCCCCCCAATGGAAAAATAACACATTTCATGCCCCCCACTCACTATAAATAAGACCATTGAATATAAAAATTTTATGTGTAAGTCTATTCCCTGGGATCATAAGTGCATCCTCTAGCATTGCATCATGCCCCCGTGAGGGGTGCACCCCACTATTTGGGAAATGCTGATCTAGTGCAATACAGTAAAAGCCCACACTAAGAACCATCCTTAAATAAGAGCCTACAGCCTGAAATTGCATATTATGAATTCAAATAACTAGAGACTTTTCAGCATGACATTCCAACTAGGTTCTTATAAATGACTCATTTATTGTCCACTGGGAAAAAAGCTCAGTCTTTTAGCATATTAACCCCTTTCATGGATCATCCAAATGTATTGCATGCATAATTGAGATAGGAATATCCATAGATGTGGTTTGATCTATAATGCTTTTTTGCGTGGTTAAGTGTATTGCCATAGTACTTGAGTGCTTAATGATGAATGATCCTTGTTCTAACATTTGAATTGGACCTTGTATTAAGAACCAGAACCCTGAATACTGGAACTACTTCAATACATAAGAACATAAGCGGGCTCATTTCAAAACTATAGGTTCTTATGAGTGGGTTTTTACTGTATTTGTTAATAGAATTGCCAACCATTGAATAACATAGCCAAACTCCCAACTTGCATTGGAATGAGCAAATAATATGATAAATGTAAATTGACACAATTACTAACAGCTTTAAACTGTGTGTCGTAGATGGACATTTAATTTGCAAGCAAAAGCAGAAGATCACTTCTGCTGTAAATCCTTGAATTAGCTGCTTCCTAGGTAAGCCCCACCCTAGAGCTAAAAATAGTTAATAAGCCCCCTCTGAATAAACTCCCAGCCAAGCATGTGACTAAACCTATTTGAGAGTTTGCCAGTGCTTTATAGAGCTAGGAAAGGTAGCCATTAATTAATGAAAATTTGCCTGTCCTTTAAAAATATCCTATTGCATGTATGTGCACCATCAAAGATAAAGTCTGTGTTATGTTATTTTCATGTCAATTATATGAAGGACTTTAGGTAATTCTATATAGTCATTAGTTGGGATTACAAGAAAACACTGCAAATGTGCTTTCTTTATAAAATCATGGAACATAACAGTCTATTAGTAGAAATATGTCAACTGAAATATGGCCTACGAAGAAAATTTTTTAAGCCCCCTGTGAATAAGCCCCCTCTTTGAATAAACCCCCATTGAAAACCTAAAAAATATGCCCCCAAGGAGCTAATTTGAGGATTTATAGTAACTACACCACAACAGATGTTACATGAAGACCATAAATGATTTCTATAATTGAAACGATACCAAACACATATATTGTGCAGCAAAGCATGAACCTTAGAAGTTTACATCAGTTTAGAAGACTAATGGAAAAAAACTTACGTTCTATCATCTTTGTACAGAGGACAAACCAAATTTGCCACACTAAGAAAATAAATTAAGATGGTCAAGATTAGAGCTCCATGGCTGGACATATATTTACTAAATATTGAAAGTTTGTTATGCTGATTGTACTTGTGTCTTTCTCATACCAGAATGTCAACCCTATCAATGTGGATTAGTGCCTTGTTACTTTTTAGCCTATCTGAAACTTTTCACATATTTCAAGGACTGATTTCCTCTTTAGGATTCATGACTTTCAAGCGTAAATGCTGAAATAATTTAATAATTTAAGTGTACTAAAAGGTGGGATGGAGTTTCTTGCTACTTTGCTGAATGTGTGACTTACAGCTTTACCTTTCCATCTAGCAAATTGCAGTGCTTCAATATTTCTAAAGACAGACCTACAACCTAATACATTGATTGGAATCTATCACCAATTGGAATCTATCATTGATTGAACTATATATTATCGATTGAAATCTATCATTCGGAATCTATTATTGATTGATATACATATCATCAATTGGAATCTATCATGAATTGAAATCTATCACCGACTAAAATATACATCGTCAATTGAGAACTACTAACGATTGGAATCTATCATCGATTTAAATATATATCATTAATTCAGATCTATCATGGGTTGAAATCTATCATTTAATGGCGTCTACTGTAAATTGAAACCTATCATAGCTTGCAATATGCATAATTGATAGGAATCTATATCGAATGGAATCTATTATCGATTGAAATATATATCATCGATTGGAATCTATCGTGGATTTAAATATGTTTCATCGATTGGAATCTATCATGGATTGAAATCTATTAATGATTGGCATCTGCCGTTGACTGAAATCTATCATCCATTGAAATATATATCATCAATTGCATTATATCATGGATTGAAATCTATCACCAGATGGATTACTTTCAAAGCAATTCACTGCAAAATGGTGCAAACAACATGACAAAAAATCAACTCAAACTAAAAGCAAATAATTGACGAATAGTTACCAAAGATCAGAGAGGAAATCCCCTGTTGAATTTTCTTTTCCTCTCTAGGAAGGAAAGTTTCAGGGATGAACTAAATCACAGTGCACTGCTAATACAATAATTAAAAAAAAAACAAAAATTTAATTGAATACAATGTAATCCAAAACCACGACCTACTGCTGAAAGAAAATAATACGCAAAGACATGAAAAAATTAATGAACAATTACGTGAGCAGAGAAGCTTGGCAGATATGTACATTACTATATATTAATATATCAATATTTAGGCCTTAAAATCTCAAAAGAATAAATACTTGCAATAAAATTCAATATTCACAATAAATCGAATTTCTACTCACATGCAAAAGATTAAGACAAATAAGATTTTGATTAATTTCCAATAATTTAACAGGCTGTTGCAGAATCATCTCAGAGTCAATTAGGAGTGTAATGTCATTAGCACCGCAAAATAGCTGCAGATCCTCTATTCTTCTCACTAATTCGCTGTCCGTTATGCCTGAAAGCTTAAAGGGATAATAATCACCATATTAACGGCAACAACGAAAAGCTGTTTGGAAAAATGGACTTTTAAGACAGGGGTGATTCCAGGCACTTTTCGAAGGGGCTGAGTCTTCTGATGTGGGAGAAAGGTACATTTGGCAAAGTACTAGAACTGCTTAAATAATCCCGAAGATAGATTTATTTTCTTCCGACGGGGAGGCTAGCTTACTCCGACGGGGGCTACAACCCCCTGCTGTAAGATGGGACATAATATTTCATCTAAGGCCTTTGAAATTCATTAGCTAACGACTATATTCAACAGGAAAATCTCCCTTTGGCATAACTGAAATATTTGATTGTAACCTGGGTCTTTTCTACTGCACTCAAATCTAATGAAAACAACAGCTCAAGAGTTTTATAAAATGCAGATTTTTCGAAAACTAAAATACTAAGAATTTAATTGGAAATGATGGCAAAATAAATTATGATAATGTATACAAAATTAATGCAAATTGCGAACACTTAATTGAGATATTAAACACCGAAATGATCTAACCAAGTTCTGACTCTCCTTGGCAAAACTTTCACAGCCATGCAAACTCACGCTTAAAAACCTGCAAAAACAATAAAACGGCTGGTAGAAAAAACGCTTTCTTGATGATGTTGTAGCGCTATAATATGTGTGTAAAACGTAGTTCTTATTGCTAAGAAACACATGTAAAACTACATACTGGATTTCATTTTTTTATTATTGAAACAAACACAATTTTACATTTGCAATTTTCTATGCCGTTCATAGCAGAAATGGACATAAAGGTATCTGGTTCTGGCTACGAACGGCATTTACAATTCTTTTAAACATGCCACAACAACAACAAAGCAATCTGTGTACCACGGCATCGTCTTATTAACCAGGCCCGGCCATGCGCTAGCCTGGTTGTAAATGATTAAGAAGAAAGGCACTGATAAAAGACTGCAGTGCCAGTGCCAAATGATTGTTTGAGTTCGAACTAATGCCGTGGGTCACAGAGAGCCTATTTAAAGCAACATAACGAAAAAGGAATTTCATTCTCCGTTAATTATCCACAATCAAAACAACAGGATCGATAGCAATACCACCTACTGTACACGAGGGCACCACATGATAACATTTCAGAACTAAATAGGGTAATGAAAAGTGAAACATACGTCAAAGGCATTTTTCAAAGTAGCTTAGTGCAGAGTCTAGAAAAAGTCATGGTTCTACGGTTGTGAGCCGGAGAAAGGTTTCTTAAATTTATGCCAGTTTTGAGGAAGGCCCAGTAATTTCATAAAAAAGTTGGCTAGAGAAAAATTCTGATTCGTACAAATGATGCGATGTGGCGTGAGGAAAATGTAGGGACTGCATGGGAAGCTTCAAATCGAGGTTGTATAATGAGGAAGGTTATATGAAAGAAGTGGCTACCGGAGGGAGGTTTGACTTTTTTCTGGACTCCGGCTCAGTATACTAAAACTACTAAAAAGTAAGATTTAAAAAAGTGTACAAACCGAGAACGAGGAAACAATGGAAGTATTTCAGTTTTGATAAATGAATTGGAGTATGCATTGACTGGATCAAAAACATTGGAAGATCTTGAAGGAAGGAAAAGCATGTCAATGTTACACAAGGGATGCTGGATTTCAATTCAATGGCCTCCAAAAAGCAGTAAATACGAGATATACACTGAAATCTGAGCCAAATGCTGCACATACTAGCCCTATATTAAAAATTGTTTGGAGAATAACTAAGGAATTATTCGCTGACAATGGAAGCCAGTCTTAGGCTCCCTTTGCACATGTGTGAAATTGACGACTTAGTTCCGAAACAATATCGTGCTGCTGACGCCTAACACAAGCATAGACGGATCTAGCGGGGGATGTAGGGGTGTGAATCCTCCCAAAGTTGTAGCACCAATCTGTAAACTCTGCAGTATTCTCATACCTTCGGTATACTTCAAAATAGTAACTTTTTGTAGTACTAGGATTGCTTTTTAATAGTCAAGGCTTGTGGTTTCTACAGTAAAAAGCTAATTTTAAGATGGGACAGTAACGAAAGTGAAGAATGGGCGTCGTTTCATTAGCAAGACATCTAAAGCCTGGTTTCCATATCGTCGTAAGCGACGGGGACGTGTCCCAGTAGAGGATCAGTGATGCTGCTAGGACGCTTACGTAAATATGGAAAAGACTAATTTTCGTATTGTCGTAAGAGGCGGAACATGTCCCAGTAAGCTGCAGGGATGCTTACAATGATATGGAAAAGCCTGGTTTCCATATTGTCATAAGTGACGGGGACGTGTCCCAGTCATATCGGGGATGCTACGGCGACGTCCCCGATCACATATGTGTGGTTTCCATTAAGAAAACTGCCCCAGCATCGACTGGGACATAACAGCAGCGATGCATCAGGGACGTTCTCAAAAGTTGAACACACTTCAACTTTTTTGTCTCGACGGGAGCGACGGGACATGACGGGGATGACGGGGACGTCACTATAAGCTTGGCTTCCATATCGTCGCAAGCGTCCAAGCAGCATCGCCAGTCCTCTGCTGGGACATGTCCCCGTCGCGTACGACGATATGGAAACCAGGCTTAAAGGGCGCGGTGCCCAACACCTTTCACAATCCCCCACCCCCAATAATCATCTCCTAAATCCGTCCCTAAACTCAAGAGATCAAAGGAAGAGCTCCAAATTGGAAAGAAAGTAGAGAAGTTAATGTTGATAATAAACACATAAAATATAATTGCAAAGTGCTCCTAATTTCTTCCGCACTTTTACCAATGGGGCAGTGCGTAGATACGTAAAGTAAGTAAAGTAAAGGTAGTCCCGTAATCTTTCGCACATAGGGGAGTGCCTGGTAAAGAGGACACTTATCCTGAGCCATCGGCATGTGAGGTAGGGTGGCCATTCCTTTCCTTGCCGCCTTTATCTCCTCAGTGCTCCCATTGGGTACCCATTTGCTGCTGGGTGAACAGTGAGCGAGCGTTCAGTCTGGGCATCGAGTCGGGCTCGAACCGTAGACCTTCCGCATGGGAGGCATGCTCTCTAACCACTATGCTACCTCCCTCACGTAGATACGTAGAAGCACAAATTAACAGGGCAGCTAGTATCTAGCACGTTGACGAAAGAAATGGAAGAGGAGTTCCTAAAGAGCTGATTAAAAATATGCTTGGCCATTTAAAAACACGACCCCCTGGAAGAACAGCGTCCTAGGATATAATTTTAGTTACTACTCTTTTTATTTCTATGTATTTAGACTATTGTAAATATTACCGACTTGGAATTTTTTTGTATTATAATGTAAAATAAAAAAAGCTGAAGGGTAGAATCGTGTATAAATAATACATTATCATATCATATCATATCATATCATATCATATCATATCATATCATATCATATCATATCATATCATATCATATCATATCATATCACACCACCACATCACACCACCACACCACACCACATCATATCATATCATATCATATCATATCATATCATATCATATCATATCTTGGGCTATGAAATGTGTTACATTAAGCAGCAAACATAACATACCTCAATGCAGGTACAACATCAATATATCTCTCTTCACAGAAATTATGAAGCTTCAACAAATCACTAAATAAATAAATAAATAAATATTAAAAACAGCTAATGCTTTTTGTCATATAGTTCTATGAGACCATGCACACATCGAAATAGAATATAAATAAATAGCAAGGCAGGAATAACTCAGATGCAGAGTTTTTGGTAATCAAAAACATAAATCATATCAATTCATAGTTTTGGGTGATCAAAATCCTTCCACATAAAGCTGAACCAAAATCGATAGAACTTCTCCAAGGAAAATGAATTAATCAATATAATTTATCGATAAGATTAATCTATGGAAAAGATATTCCGTCAGGGTTCTCTTCCTATATCCAACAACCGAACTGTTTAATTTTCAATGATAAAATTAAGCAATATTAACGCACATAATAAAACAGCCCTACAAGTCATAGAGAACGTCAATCTCGCTTTTTTGGACAAGATGATAAAGGTTCCGTTCACACAACTAAATTAAGGGCAGAATTCAACAGAGAGAACAAAATGGTCTAATAGCATGCTTTAGGAGCTTACATTGAGAAGCAATAATACAAAAAAGGCTAAAAAACGAAACTCCTATCGAAGGAAATTCGACAAGATGAAATGGCACTCAGTATTGATTCCGATAGGTTCCATAAGTCTTGTGACAGTGGCGTAACCGACGTAGGTTGGGGTTAGGACAAGCTTCTGCAGCTATCGCACTTCACTATTTTTCTTTGGTGAATTAAGCTTCCATTTTCAATACGTGTTACGGAAAATCCGAGTCAAATGTATCAGCAGTAACATTATTACTGAATTCGAGTGTTTTAAGAAATTGAAGGGTATGCTTGATTCGATCAGGTCGGATCATGCCTCAATGACAATGGCGTAACCAATGTAGGTTGGGATTAAGATAACTCCTAAGGGCCCCCAAGCTTTTGACGTCCTGAAGGGCCCCCCTCACAGGTTTTCAAGAGACAGGTTTCCTTGTATTAATTGGGAATGCAAGTGAGATGGCGCCCTAATCTTGCTAAACTATTAAGGGCTCAGAGAAGCTCTACTACGACACTGTCTTTTCATGCTGCTAGTGAAAAGAATACAATCGAACGAATTGAAACCCCACTCAAGTAAGTAGCAACAATCAAGAGATGGTAAGAAATAATCACAACGTATATACAGCTTACAAGAGGTAGAAAATGAAGAGAGATGGCTAATTAGAATATGAGAAAGCTGCTACAATAAGACAGTGATGGAAATACCTTTGACTGTAGAAGGAACATATTTTCTGATCATCTGGTAGAAAAAGCTGTACTGGTACATAAATCTAAAATTAATCAAAAAAATACAAAACTTATATGGAATAAAGGGTGAGGGTCAACCTTGTGCAAATTGTAAATTGGTGAAAGCTTGATAGATAATAAGCTGATGCAGGGCCTTAGCTGTCACCTCTGTTTTCTTTAGTTGCAACAAAGCCCCATTCACTGGCGGGTAGGCATTGACCTAACACTTGTAAACAATGGTGATTTCTACAAATTTTAACAAGGGGGGCTCTAGGCACAACCACGCTCATAGTTTGGGTGTGGCCCAGCAACAACCACGCCCATGTTTTCAAAGATGGAAACATGATAATTTAGTTTAATAATGATATAGCATAGTCAACAATAAGAAATGCCTCAATAGCCATATAGCAGTGCACAATTGATCATAGCACTTTGGAAGCAAGGCCAATAAACTCTGAAAAGCCAAGCCAATGCAAGAGTTTAAGGGGGGCTGAGCCCCCCAAAATGAGTAGAAAGTTTAACAAGGGGGGATCCGCCCCCTGAGCCCCCCTAGGAATCGCCCCTGCTTGTAAACTGTTCGATCGACGAATCGAAGCCGGGGGTCTTTTGCAAAAGAGAAAAAACTCTAGCTGCTACACTTCTCGCTTCAATAGTGATCCTGTTTTCAAAGGGCATCATACAGCATGAAGTAAGTTAATACGAGTTTGTGCGTCTAAATATCTAAAGTGCTTCTAAAATTTGTCCATCACACGTTTTTCTTTATAAGAACATAGATTTTCAATAAAGCCTAGTTATGTTCTTACCTTTTTTGGTTTGAAAGCTTAAAACATTCTTAACATGATTTTTGTAAAGAACGAATTAAAAACACCAACTTTCTCAAAATATCTACATAACCTTTCTATTCACAATCAAATAACAGCAACATGTAATAATGCACGTGAGACTGAAGGCAACAACAACATCAATACAAAAAAGGGTCTAGTGACTAGTTCTTATAGTTCTTGACAAGTTCTTGACATTCTTAATTTCCTTGTTTTCAAAATTTGCATTGATTTCTCAAAAGAGTGATAATTGCACTAAAAAGGAGCCGCGGGTCAAATTTTAGCACATATTTCTATGTAAAAAGGAAAAGAAGAGGCTCTTTACCGTAAATATTTGCTGCGTTTTCCTAGTCTAGTGTTTGTATTTTACTCTTTTTATTCTATGCTTTTTGAAAGAAGTTATGAAGCCTCGTCATGTTCATAATATGTTCTTAACTTTTTTGGCATTTGAAACCCTATGCTCTTATATGGTTAGTTCTTATAAAAAAACGTGTAGAGCAGATATCTTAAACATAAAACATATAAATACTTCAAATTTGAACTTTACCTGGTTTATTTTGAAGCTGGCTAGAACGTCGATAAAAAGAAGTAGATTCCCCTTCAAAGATTGAGAAAGAAAAGTGTCAATTTACAGAGAGAGGGGCATTTTTCAGCTATTGAAAACAATCAGTATTGAAAATAGGTTTGTTAGCCTGAGAGCCATTTAAATAAATACTGTTTGATCCAAGCTAATTCAAAACAAGACTTGTTATCTACTTTCTCACTAATCTCTCAGGCCTTTGCAAATATACCTCTTTTGGTCCAAGTTAAATCTACCTATCGGATATAAGATGGAAAATTTATTTCATATTGCAATCTGTGGTGATTTCTAACAATTTTAACAAGGGGGGGCTCTAGGTGCAACCACGTCCATATTTTGGGTGTGACCTAGCTGCAACCACGCCCGTATTTTCAAAGACGCAGATATGATACTTTGGCTTAGTACTAATAAAGTATAATAGACAGTTAGCAATGTCTCAATTACCATATAGTGGTGAATAATTAATCATAGCAATATAAAACACTTTAGAAGCAAGGTCAATACACTTTGAAAAGCAAGGTCAATGGAAGAATTTTTAGGGGGGCTGAGCCCCTAAAATGAACAGTAATTTTAACAAGGGGGGCTTTGCCCCCTGAGCCCCTAGAAATCACCTCTGGTTGCAATAGTATGTTGCACGTTGCACTATATTCCAAGTTACAGTGCTGGTTTTAATTAGCAATAGTATGTGGCACGTTACATAATTAGCTATGACAGTGCTAAATTTAAATGAAAGAAATAATGGGAATTTCATAACTAATTGGGAATACAACACAAAAGACTGTACACAAATGAGATACTATGGCCCCGTTTACACTATACCGGATAGCTATCGTCGCGCCGCGAGTTTTCTATCGGATAGGAGGTACCATTTACATCATCCCAAAGCTATCCGGTACGAGACGCTCCTCATATGAGAGGGAAAGTAGCTTACTTCTGTAGGTGATGTGAAAGTCACGCTGTATTGTTGGGACGCTATCCGGTATACTAAAAATGATCGCCTTATCCTACAGAGATTACTCCATGACCCAACGCGATGATAGCAACCGATATAATGTAAAAGAGGCCTATGGCTCAAGGTCGACAGAATTGGAGATAGATAAAACACAATAGCTAAATACAATTGCGAGCCTCGCCAGATATCAGGTAACATACAACGGCTACTTGGCTTACAAAGAAAAAAGAGAGAGAGAGCATTAAAATGTCATGGTCTAGAATTCGACCACTCTTTATTATGTCTGCAGGATATGCAGCACGATGTTTGAAATGTAATGTTGAATAATTTCTAATGATGCAATGCTTGGTGGAGATGACACCTTTACAACGTCCTTTCCGAGGACAGCAAAAGAAGAAGAAATTTATGAAAACGAACAATGAGCTTTTTGATCGTGGACAAAAATAACTACAACTTACAAATTTAGGAATATCACCCTCGCTAAAATCAAGTTGGACTCCTCTAACTCTGGTGTCTGAATTATCTGATATCTAAATGAATATAAAAATAACTTCAACTAGTAATTTGTACACCAATGTGAATCAGACATAATCTTCAACAGGTGAATGTGAATGAGATGATAGTTAAGGTAGAAGGAATCTTCTAAACACGATCCTATGTCAACAGAGCCCACTGAATGTAGCGTGTTGGATTGTCAGAAACCTCATGGATACTCAAAGAACAAACATCATAAAGCTACAGTCACGGAAGAGCAAGCCATTTATTGATAATCAAAGCTTCTCAAATGCATTGGGTTAGATCCATAAATAGAAAAAATTATTTCACACGAAATCCTTAGAAAAAATCTGGTATGGCACCTGAAGTAAGGGCAAGGCCCTTCCTTGAAATATCCTTAGACATTGTAAAAACGTGTTGATTGCATAGAATATAGACTTCATATTGCTACCGATAATCTTTACCTGAAAAGAAAATATAAAATGAATAATACTTAGCAGCATATAATAATGATAACAAGATATACATTTATCGGGAACTAGATTAGAAAACACGGGCAAAAGATAAGAAAATTTGTTGATAAATTGAAATTTTCCAAGCAATAGGTGAATAAAAGAATTAATTAGCGAAGAAACGGGAGACCTACTTTACGCGTAGAGATATATAGTTTATACTCCTCGCTCTCCAGAATTTTTGAAGAGTCAATGAAGCATTCAACGCAGCCTTTTGGTGCATTATAAGAATTTGAACCTAAAAAAAATGCGTCGCATATATAGACTAAGGAAGCAGTCGAAAATTGAGCCGTAGCAGAGTGTTATAAGTATATGAAAATTGCCAAGTAATACTGCATAGAATTTTATAATTTAAGCCAAAAGTAGGCCTGTGCCATTCCTTAATGGAACAAGTCACCGGCATTCCTGGTCATATCGGATATGCTATGGCGAGGCATCGGCAAAAGTCTCAAAAGTCCAACTAAGTGACTTCAGTTTATCTGATCTCAACAGCAACGTCACCAAACCACGGTCTTAGATCATCCTAGGTGTCTCAGTAGCATCGCTGGACTAAGTCCAATGTATTTCAAGTTCTATCAAATCATTGATATTTATTTTGGATGTTTGAGTATATATCGTTTTATGTAATTTAAGAAAATACTTAGATCTTAGAAACTTTATAATTATTCTTTGTTTATTTTGAAACTGGACAGGAAAATTTGCAAAATAGTCATGTAGCTGAAATTCGTGTAGCCTATATAAAAAATTGAGATGAAATGACAAAAGTGGAGCGCTTCCCTTCCGCTTTTGATAATATGGAGAGTAGGTTTTGTAAAACAGTCATACATTGAAACTCTCCAAGCAACAGGTGAATTAAAGAATTAGTTAGTGAATAAACGGGAGACCTACTTTACGCGTAGAGATGCATAGTTTACACTCCTCGCTCTCCAGAATTTTTAAAGAGCCAATGAAGCATTCAACGCAGCCTTTTGGTGCAATACAAGAATTTGAATTAAGTAGTTTAAGGCAGGTTTTATCGCGTTGAGAAGAAAAATCCATATCATGAATTGTATCTCAGCACTTTGCCTCAGTTTAAAATGTAACTACTTTTCCACTGAACGCCTAACGTGTTGAAGATTGTGCATAAATACTTGTAAGCTCTTCATCCAGCAATAAATAGAGACCTTGTGGTGACAGTGAGAAGGGACAGGCAGTGAGAAAGGAACTGTTCACTCTACCTCACAATGTCAATGACATGGCGTATTACCCTCTCTAAACAGGTACTACCCTCTCCACCAGGCACTACTAGCATACAAATTCTACATGTGATAAACATTTACGTTCCAGAACGAGCCTGATTTCTGTAGAACAATTTTCCTATGGAAGAGATTATTGTTTCATTAATTGCCTCCAAAAGCAAAACATGCCACATATCACAGGTACCAGATAATTATGCTTACATAAAAGAACATGAATTTTCCCCTCTAGGTTTTCTTGAATAAGACTTTAATTTATCAAAATTATGCCTAACAACAAGAGGTAACGATAGTGAGACATTTTCCACTGCAAGTGGATTCTGCATAATATGTAGATTAAGCAATAGCTCGAATACCTACAAGCAGAGGCAATTTCGGTTTGTGTTGAAAATCCAATGTCCTGAAACTTTGGCTGCATAGCCCGAATAACCTTTGAAAACTCAGATACTTGACCTAGACAGATAACAAAGGGATTGAAATTCAAGCAAGCATGGTTTATCAATATACCAATTTCCATTGCAGAAACAAAACTTTAAGTATATGACTATCAATCAATCAATCAATCAATCAATCAATCAATCAATCAATCAATCGATCAATCAACAATTTATTTATAGTAGGCAAAAGAAATTAAGATAGCAAAATTACTGCTAATTAAGACCGACTGGCTTAAAAAATTAAAAGATATTACAAGTGTAAAATAAAAATTGATACATATCATGTTAGGTACCCAACCTGTTGTATATATATTTCGCAAAGTCTACAGTTGCAGTTTTCGCCCTTCCAACATTTAATATGGCTTTTGACAATAGAAAGTGTGCTTGCTAGTTTGATTATATTTGGTAAAGTCGACCAAAGTGTATTTCCAAGGATGGATATAGTCTCAATTCCGTATGTTGTTGTATGAACTTTTGGAAGCTGGGTGTCGTTACCGTGCCTTAAATTGTAACCAGTATTCCGCTCGGCGAAAATACCCTTCATGAAAGGAGGACTTAAGCCAGACCTTGTTTTATAAATTTCAGTCATAAGCAACTGAAGATTCTTTACGTGGATAGATACCAAATTCCTTTGCTCCAGAAGGGACCAAAATTCTGCTTGATAATCTTTGTGCACAAAACGCAATGACTATGAAGAGAATCAGTATGAACAACAAGGAAAATAATAAAAAATATCAAATAACGCTATCAATATTCACGTGATAAAGTTAACTACTCCATACTAACCAGGGTCCATATTGCTTGTAGTCCTTAGAATAAATGATAGTTCAAGAGGTGGAACATAAGCAGTGCCTTTGTATTGTAAAATCTTTTGTGGGGGCGGCCACAACTGTAGCACACCCGGGTCAAGTTGCGTTATGGACGGCAAGAAAAGACGCATTGGTGACTTTGGGGGGAGAAGAATTGGTTTAAAGTCTTTTTGAGTCGATAATGGCATCTGTGGTACTTCTGAGTGTGCAAGTAAACAAAGATTTTCGTTGTTGTGACTTTGGTTCATAGAATCAACTGTAGGATTTATTTGATCAGTTTGTGTTGCTATTGAAGAAGTCTCACTTGATTCCTCTACAAAAAAGTGAGAAATAAAACCACTGAATCCATCTACGCCAAAGACGACTCATAGTTCTTAGCAGCAAACAACATGGAGAATGAAAATTTTTAATAAGACATACTAATAGCAGCAGTACCTACATGAGTTACCAAGTTGGCACTCTACTAGTTCTTGAAATTGTCTATCAATTTTATAAAGGATACAGCACAGTTCAAATACTACATAGCTTTATAGGACAAATTTATTAGGCTAAACATCGGTTAATCCAAATGCAATTAAAATAGTGGCCAAATTTTCACTAACCACATATTAGAGTCATAGTTTCAGAGCAGAAACCTACAAGTAGCTTCATAGATGCTGCATTCAACAAAACAAATCACATCCCGAAAAAAGATCTTGATAGTATTATTCCAATATTTCAAGGAAAGATCTTGAGAGCTAGACATAACAATACAAAAAGTTGAGTCTTCTAATGATCTGCATACCTTTTGTGGAAGCACCATCTTCATTATGGCTCCCATTGGTAGGAGTATCTGCAGTTAATAAATGCACATCCAGTAACGTCCGAATATCTTCTTTATCTATTGCAAGATCGTAACAGCTTTTCCCTTCCATGGGACTAAAAATAAAGGGCAAAAATGTGGAATTGCTTCTACCTTCTGAAGAGGTCCTGATTCCAATGAACTACTGAGATGTAAACAGGCAAAAGAGTTCCACTAAGTATATATTCTTATCGTTTAGAGTTCAGGGGAGCACGTTCAGCTATGCCGGTCATATGTCAACTTCAAAACAGACATTCTACAATTCAATAGTGTTGATTGCAACTTTCTTAGATTAAAATAGTGTAAAAATCAAAACCACAATATTCCAACAAGATTTGATTGCTGCTACTACAATCAATGTGTGGAAATGCTACCCACCACCATGACCATTCCAAAGCAGTTTTCTTGGAGGGGGATGTAGGGCCCAAAATCACCTACAAACATAGGTGTGCTCACAACACTCTGTGTAAGATGTAATTCTTCTTCTTGGTTTCTTATAGCATGAAAAATTAAACAAATTACCCAATACCCAAGTATACTTTATAACAGGCAATAACAGCTATGAAACACACATTGTAAAACAACACAACATTGACCCAAGCTAATAAGCACCCTGCAACAAACAAATAGATCAAGTGCCCTACCCCTTGAATGGAATAATGTTAACAAGTGCACCATGCTTCAATAATTCAGAAATTATCTCCTTATTGCCACGAGATATCGCATCATGCAAAGGTGTAGAGCCATCACTGTTAATGACATTGACATCTGCATTTGCATCTGAGGAAAAGAAATGTAAACACTATTAATGGAGCTATGGTGACTGAGAAGATAATTCATTGAATGCATTGTGACACATTTACCCATAGGCCAGCTAGGCCCAGTCCTGCAGGGCCCCTTACAATTCTTAAATTTTGGGATCATTGAGCAGAATTCTGCAAAATCTGTGAATCATTATCCACATGAAACATAACTCTTTCCAATATAAATTACAGAGTACCTATCTACTTTGGGTCATGGGTCCCAAACAGGCCTCATTACAAGTATTTTGTGCATGCAAGCAAAGATCTAAGAAAAATGTGCCTGCAGAAAAATTAGAATGTAATGGATAGTTGTATACTGATTTGAATGAAGAATACCCACAGAAATTTAAGTGTGGCATTTTGTGCCTGTGAGCAGCAGAGCTGATTAATCTGTGCAAGCAGTGAGCACCACTTGCATGCACAAAATGCCACAATTCAAATTTCTGTAGGCACTTTTCATCCAAATCAGTATATTACATTCTATTTTTTCTGCAGGTACACTTTTTCTTAGATCTGCAGTTGCAGGTACAAAATACTTTTAATGAGGTCTGTTCAGTGGTGCTCACCACTCACACAGATAAATGAGATCTGGTCCCAACAAATGTAAATGTGGCCCTGTGTAACCAGCAGCAAAGCAGCAGCTGTCAATGATTGTGATTAGAGTACATTTAATCGAAGCTTTGTTAATATTGGGAAAATTTAATAGCAAGAAACATAGTACCTTGACGCTGACTTAGATATTATCATAACATAAAATAAATTCTATCCATAGTCATAACAAGAAAACTAGTACAAAGAATGTTATGCTTCTATAACAAAATAATAAACACTAGCATAAAAACTTTGCTCCGCAACAGTTCAGTCTCATCCTAGCAACATTATCATCAGATAACAGGGATGAAATGAACTAAGACAGCTGCTTTGAATAGTTGATAACAAGATTCTACAGGCTTAGGTAAGGTAATCCTTATACTCAAGATGCATACATACAACTTCCATGGAGAACAACCAAAAACCCAAGTGCAAAAAGTATTGCTGTCCTATTAAGTGAGCCCCAATCTCCTTTTTAATGCTAAATATGACTTACAGTTCACCCAACAAATACAAAATAGCAATTTTCAATATTAATAGCAATAAAAGATTTTCAGCAGCTAATAGATAATTTCTTTGACATTCAAGGAACACTCATACTGAACACCATTACCTAACAGTAATCTCAGTGTTGCAACATCAGCAAAACTTGCAGCCCAGTGCAAAACCTTATTGTCACTTTCAGCATTATCTCCAGAATTAACATCTACCCCAGCTTGTAAAAGAAGTCTTGCTCTATATATTCTATAAACAGAATGGAGATGGTAAAATATAGTACAGTATATTGCATAAAACTACATTATAGTACAATACCACATTATGCTATACAATAATATTCTATATTTTGCTATCAAATATTATACTACAGTACATACTGTTATGTTGTACTACATAATGATATATTACAAAACATTATGCTCTACTATGCTGTGTACTATAACATATTATACAATATTGTGTTGTTTATACCAGACAATATATATTGCAGAGATTTCATATGCAGAATGATATTTTGTAAAAAAAATCACTCTCTATGCCTTCTAAACTGATAAAAAGCAATTTAATAACATCTTAAGCATTTATATTATGAAAAATTCATCAACTTATGAAGAAATTACATCAATATCCATTGAATTCATTCATCAAAGTTGCAGAGGAAGCCAAAAATAACTAAAAAACAACATCTTTGAGGAAACAAGAAATAAGAAGAACTTAGATATATCCAAGAAATGAGAAATTCTAGAAAACCAACTTTGATTGTGCCACAGCTTGCATCAATGCATCAACATAGGCAGTTCTTGTTTGGTTACTTTTACAATATTCATATGGAGTTGCACCCTCAAGATTTTTCAGAGTGGGGTTGGCACCAGCCACTAGTAAAGATCTGACCATGTCAGGCTTGTCTAGCTAAATTAGAGATTTAAAATACATTTAAACAACCAGCAATGAAAGATATAGCATTTATCAACAATAATGAAAAATTATTACTGCCTAAGACCTAATATAATAATATGATTCAGCAATAGCAATTTCAAGAGACAAAAAGATCCATTCTGAAGCAAAACAGTGGGATCTTAAGAACATTCTTTTACCAAAATAATTTTTGTTTGGAAATAAATGCTAATGAACATGCATAGATTCTTCCAACAATAGTTCATTGGTGTAGCCTCATATTCTCATAAAGCAATGGCAACCACTATTTGGTGGTAATTTTGCCTATAAGACTACTCAAACAGAGAATGTGAGCTTTCAATAGTCCTCTATGCATAAATACTGATGCATTCTGAAGTTCTCTAATGAGACATTCAGAGGGCTCCTGGTTAAGCAAACCAAGGCAATACAGTATCAGAGAAGCACAGAAATGAGAGTGAATAAAGCATTTTAAGTTCCAAGGGATCCAGGTTCCAAATTCATCCGAAATTAGATTTATGCATCTATTTAGACAAAATAGCATCTTGGAAAAGGTTGTTCTAGAAGATAAAATAGAAGGAATAACTAGACCTCATTAAAACATGTTGTGCCTATGAGTGGAGTTCCATTATAAAATTTCGCTGCAGATAAAAGTAGAATGTAGCAGATGGTCATATGGAGACTTGGATAAAGTGCTTGCTAAATCTGAGGTGTAGCATTCAGTGCCTGAGAGCATAGTTACCACAATGACAAAATCAATGAGCTCTGGAGGTAATTAGTGGTGGAAGGCATAAGGTGAACAAGATCAGTAAAATCAAGAAGTAGAACAGAGCATCATCTCATGACCTTCTGGAGAAATTTAAGAGAAGTGGAGAGATGAAGAAGAGTGGCAAAATGTCTTGTGATGGCACCCTATGACTGTTATGACTAAGGGTGAATATTGGTGATAATGATGACAGTGAAACCATCATTTGAGCAGCATCAAACCATTCCTTACATACTGAAAATCCAAGGACTAAATAACTTTAGGTAAAATACCTTTGTAGCATAGTGGAGCCCTGTACCAGCATCATTGTCCCTGAAGTTAAGGAGCATCTGAAGAAGATCAAGGACTTCTTCTTCCTCTGCAAAAACTCTTCTACTACCATTTTCATCAGCTTCTTCTTCAGCAAACAGCTCATCATCATCTCTATCTAAAAATCAACAATTCATTGTTAGCTGCTGTTGAAAGGGAATAGCAGGTGGTAGTTTACTGAAAAAAGATGGATGAAAGAGCATAGAAATACATGATTTTCACAAATGGGGCTAAAGTTTAGTTGGTGTGGACAGAATGATAAAGGTGGACTGCAGGTAATTTACATCCTTCAGTTGGACTTACTTATCTGGAAAAGCTGTGAAAGATGCAAGTAGCCCTGAAAATCTAAGGAGCAGCTTTCAATAGCACTTCATATATAAATAATGATATATTGATAGATCAAGAATTGATGATGAATTGATAAATACTGATGGAGAGGCTGATGAAAATAGGAGTAGAAGAGTTTTGCATAGAAAAAAGAAGTCTTTACTCTACTTAAATCTTCTTTATTTTAGGTACAATGATAAAATACCCAAATTGCGTGTTGCAATGGTAAAGATTTGTATTGAAAATAGCCATATTTGATTACATTGCTTATTTTTTATAGATAGTCTATTTCTGAGTTGCACTTTATTTAAGAACGATTTCCTATAACGTGTGATCACATTTTAACATCAGTTGATGCCTTATCAAATTGTTGCTACCAGGCGACGATTGAACGGCATGAAGAACAACGTGTAACCATGCAGCTCAAAGTAGGAAGAAGCTTCTGCCGGTTTCCTGGCTTTCCTTCGTAAAACTGTACCTCCACGTTAGCAATAATGAAGTATTTTGTTTAAACTTACATGACTGAGCAGCTGACAGCAGAATTCTTACGATATCTGTTCTGCCAGTTAAAATAGCTGCCTTCATGTCTGCAAATCCCTCTTCAACTGCTGAATCCTCAAGGTCAATTTCACCATCTTGACAAATAATAGTTCCCTTTTGCTTTGACTTTTTCTTTGAGTCGGACATACTTCTCAAACTTTTAAGCTTGATAAAATGTTCTCACCTGATCTGTTATTTTCTTTCGCACTACTAAAAACGTCTTTTCTGTTTGTTTGCCATTACTTGTCAAAATAAAAATCTCGTTGTTATACTGAGGCCAGAAGGGCATAAGCGTTTTCATGGTGGAGTGAATGTTTGCAGCCATTAGAAGTATTCATTTGAAGTCACCCCACGCCTTGAGGCCCAAGGGCAATTTGCTCCCTCAGCCCCCTTCTCGGTGTAGGGACGCACTGGGCCACGCGTCTTGTCGTCAGATATCAACCTTTGGGACTCCATTTCCTACCATCTCACTATTTTATCATAAACTGAAAAGGCAAACTTTTAGGAAGCTTAGTGCTGAGCAAACAATCTTAGCACCCACCAATCAAACTTCATGTGTTTTGAGTACGCATTATGATAAAGTTAGTATTGCTGTACTTTATAGTAATGGCTACATCTTCACAAACCTCAACACTTAGGAATAGCGTTAAATGTGCTTTGGAAGAGTACAAAACTTTATGTAGAGCTATGTGGGAAAATGTTATTGATCGTGCTTTATATTTGTTTTTTTTATAAAAAGCTTTTTACCCGGGAATAGATGAAAAAGGTGCCCTAGTCCCAAATTAAAAACTTTGCATGGCTTTGTCATCCAACAGAATTACTGACCTTAAGATTAACATAATGACGCTTTTGATCCCTTAACGTGATGGTGCAGACAGATTTTGCCCATCCAGGGGATGTCCTCAAGTTGCGTGCTTGGATTTTCGTATATGTATTAGAAATGCACAGTTTTTAAAGACCAGCCATTGTCCTCACAATACAGTTTTCCTTGATTTTTCCTGACCGTATGAAACCTGAGAAGTAAAACTACAGGTAGCTTCTCCAGACCTTATTCCCAGACCCTAAATAGTTCTTCTCGTTTCGCTAGTGTAGGAAAATAACAAACTTTTTGAGTGACACTTTAAGGAGGCAGCGTGCTGCGTGCGTTAATGTCTGATTATTTAAGCTTAGACATCGTTTTGTTTTGTTTAGTTAGGATAGTTAGGACCTGAGCTGGGACCTAGACGTCAGTGGTGATTGCTAAAAATTTTAACAAGGGGGGCTCTACACACAACCACGCCCATAGTTTGGGTGTAGCCCAGCTACAACCACGCCCATATTTCCAAAGATGGAAACATGATAATTTAGTTTAACACTGATATAGTATAGTCAACAATAAGAAATGCCTCAATAACCATATAGCAGAGCACAGTTGATCATAGCACCTTGGAAGCAAGGCCAATAAACTCTGAAAAGCCAAGCCAATGCAAGAGCTTTAGGGGGGCTGAGCCCCCCCCAACATGAGCAGAAATCTTAACAATGTGGGCTCCGCCCCCTGAGCCCCCCTAGAAATCACCCCTGCTAGACGTTAGGGAGTTTTGCGGATTAGAAATATAGGAACTATTTTGCTAGATCGGATCTTTTAGTACTTATTTTTTGAATAAAAGTACGGGGTTTCCGTACAGCTAGTAGAGGACCTTGTTCTCTCTTCTACTCCTGGTCTCTATTCTGTGGCAAGGTTCTCAGGAGTCTCTCACCAAACTACATTCATCCTATGTAATAATACATTCGTTTGCTTTGCTTGACAAAACAGCTTCACAAAACAAATGACAGCATTTTCACGATTCCAGTAACAAGACTTTCTATATAGAACCATTGAATTCCAACGTTTTGTACAGACACATTGGTAGAAAATGAAAAACATTACGTACACATAAAATACTGATGAGCCATTGTCTTAAAAACATGTGGCAGGGCTCTTATGCCTTAAAAATAGAGTATCCATCATTCTTAGCTTCTGAGCACCTCGAAGCTATGCTAGTTGCTACGTTTGCGGGAAGGTTGCATGAAATAGCAGCATAACTTTAGTATTCTCCAATAGTCCTTTCTATTGGATGATATATCATAAACCATAATGATAAACAATATATAGAATACATTACCATATATGGACATAATGAGCCATATAAGGAATACATTGCCATATATGGACATAATAAACCATATATGGAATACATCGCTATTTAATCAACTGGACTGGTTACTTTTCAAGTCTTCATTTCAAGTCTTCATTTCAAAGATGCAATAACAACACTGAAATAGACTTTGGACATCAAAAATTGTGACTGAATGTGTTATAATAAGGTGAATATCTAGGCAAGCATTCGAGAGAAAGTTGTGGCAGACATTGAGGTACATAAATACTCAAATTATTTTATTAAAATCATCTATAAACATCATTGTTACACAGAGTTCAATTAATGTAAAATTCTACTGAAGCTATATATCAGAAAGTCAATCAGCTTGAAGATTCTTTCATTCAGCTCCAGTGGCAGAAAGGAAAGATTCGAGGCCCTTAGGAGGAATGTGTTCTGGACAATTTACACGCATTACAATGTCTGTTTATTACAGTAAATCATACTTCGCATCATATAATGAAAAATATCTAAGTCGTGAAGGGGACTGAGGGATTCCTTCTGGGCTTAAAAAGCGTAGGGGCCCTTTAGGACTTGTGCTAGTCTCAACCTATGTCGCTAAAGCCACTTCTCAGTTGCCGTGCTTCATTTCTTTCAATCCAAGTACCTTCAGGACTAGTACGAGCAAACAATTTCTATGCACAAGCTTTTCAAACACAATGCTGTGATGCAAGGAAATCAATGACGAGATAGCTCTTTACATGCGCTAGTGCATTATAGTGAATACCTACTGCGCAAACTTTATCATTTTCCCCCATACAACTGGGTATAATGCTCTCTTCACTATGGCTTGGCTTTCTTTGGGCGATACAACGTACTTGAAGGCAACTTGTTATCAAGGTGGTCAATAGGCACAATCCCCTTCTACTCGTTCGAAAATGTATCAAATTAAATCCATTCAAGACATGCTCATTAACCAACGACTGCTAAATCACTTCCACAGTTCTAAAGTGAAGTGGCATTTGGCTCAAGCCTTTAAATCCCTATCCTAGCCATTAGTGGTTCTTCAAAAATAATCATGGGGCATCGTTGCTGAACTTGCCAAGTATAGATGTAGACAAGTACTTTGCAACTTTTTAGCTTGTCATCAACTATTTATGCTTAGGGAGTAGTCATTAAGTAGCTATCATGGGGTTGGAGGCCTTTAACAGGGGTATGTAGCAAAATCCAGTATTAAGGAGAGGTTAAAACAAATTACGAAATTATGGAGGAGTATGAAGCAAACACTAGCTAAATTTGCAAAATATTATAAATAATTCAACTAGGAATATTGCTCAAAGTGTCATTCATACTCTGATGATTCTACTGCAAAGCTAGCAACTGTAGCAAGTTTTTCTCCACAGTAAAAGCAATTAAACAATCTTTTCTGACATCTTCTACATGCAAATGTGGAATGGGGTATGAAACATATTTTAGATCTTTTTCAGGGGCATAAAGTAAATTAATGAGTTGAAGGGTGGGGTACCAAATTCTATTTGAAAATTAAGAGAAAGTTTCTACCCCCATAACAGATATTTACTGACCACTATAGTATTTACCAGCTCGATGGTACCTGAGAGCACTTTGTCCCCATGAATAATCCCCACTGACCCCTAACTACAAATGTAAAGGCTGTTTAAAACTGCTACATAACAACATGTAGATAAAAATTTTCTACAATATCTATATCAAGGGAGTCTAATTGAAATCATTCATTTTCTGCAATCAGCTAAAAATTCAGAGTCACGAGAAAGTCTTTTTTATGGCCACTATGGCGGAGTAGGTTGCGGTACAACCACTAGCAAGTGCCACCAATATTATTTCAATGTGAAGTACTTTTATGTAAAGTGGTGAATCAGGATTCAACTTTAGATAGAAAATACAAGGGAGAATGAATGCCATCATAGTGACAGTGGAACCACCAATTAGGGATAGTATGACACCAAACTTTGGAACTGCTTCTGCGATGCCAAGCACGAAGAGAAATATCCCAGTACGTAGCACAAAACGCCTCCAGCCAAATCCTAAATTCAAAGAAATACAGAATAATGATGAAGGTGGATAAAAAAGTAAGAGAAAAGAAATTTGCATCAAGACACTGGGGGGTATTTCAATGAACACATCTCAATTAAAAATTACTTATGTAGTGATTTTCTGATTTTAAAAATTGCATAAATTCCTTCTGTAGTATTTTTGATAAATTTCATGATTTTATATGATTTCTTGAATGTAATATTGTAATTCTTGAATTCGTGATTACAAGCAAAGTGTACGAAAAAATCAATGATTTTGCTCTAGTCCTATTTGTCCATTTCCATAGTTCTTCAATAAATCTCAATTCTAATACATTTATTATATGAATATACTATACCGAGGCGGTGGGAGAAGATTTTGATGTGAGAGGCATTCAGGCACCCTAAAAAGAAGCATATTTTCCAAAAAGGGGGCCATGGTCGTCCAGTTTCCACTGTCCAGTTTGTAGAATATTTCAAGAAAAAAACAAAATACGCTTGAGCTTCTTGCTGCAATTAAAATGTAAATTGTTGAAAATAGATACTTACGATTTGGCCATTTTAGGAACTCTTCAAACTGTTGGGAAACTGGATTTAACACTATTAGAAATGAAAACAGCAGGTGAAATGTGATGAGGACTTCTGCCACAACTGCGATATTTCGTACAGAACCTTTGTCTCCTTGATTTTTTATTGTCTGAAGAGCATTGTCTTTATTATTTGCACCGTAAACAATGAATGGAAAGATGCAAGTCGGTAAGTACATCAACAAAACGATAAGGAATGCNCTGATATTGCAGATCTCGTAAATTTTGCAGGCTCTTTCATATCTGCTTGGAATGATGGGAAGAGAGAGGCACCACCAAATGCAAATGAAATTGTACCAAAGGCAGTGAAGAAAGAATCTACTGTTACATCAGCAGTCGGTACTGTGTTTAAATCGCTTGGCCAGTCTATGCAAGACTTAATTATAATGAGACAACAAGCAATGGATGTAGTAGCTGTTGCAATGACTGCAAAAGGCCACAAATTTTTTGGTGTGCCGAGATATATAAATGGCACAATGCACACACTTATAATCAGAAGCCAGATTCTCGCTTCATTTACAGGCGTGTCAACTGAGCCAATCTTTTTGTCGACCAAACTTGAGATATTCTGAGCAGATATGAGAAGGAGCACAATACTGACACCAATCAGGGTAGCTAGAAGGCAACATTCAACAATCCCTCTACCCAAACGTCCATAACATTCGTAGCCAATCGTGGGGTAGGGGTCTCGAGGAAATGGTTCATCAACACAAGCTTTTTCTCGTACTTGCATCCAACATTTGCCAAGCATCACACCACAATAAAGGGATACAAGCGCACACACAATCAACAGGCCTACCCCAGACCAGCCTGAATTGGTTATCGCTCTTGGTAATGCAAGAACTCCACTGCCCGCCATCTCTCCAACAATGAACAGTGCACATGTCAATACTGACAAGCCATGTGTTGGAACTTGAAGGCCTGTACTGTCACGCGTTAGTTCGTCTGTTCCTCCTGGCATGGTGTTAATTGCCAAATTTACTTTCATTGCTGGCACGTGCTTCACGAAGTAAGATAGAAGGACTCCATTCTAAAATCACAACATAACGGAATGAGTCTCTTGGGTCTACACATTTAGTTTCTAATCATTTCTGATTAGTAATACTTGTATATTCGTATATGTTCAAATTTGGTATTCTAGGNGTCTAAAACAGAAAATTTCTGCACCCGTAGACGCAGGGAGCATTCATAGAGTTGGGGAGGGGGTACATGCATTCAGTGGCACCCCCACAAGCAGAAGGAAGCAACTCTGTACGCTACACAAGGCATTTATACCAAAAAACTACAACGATGGGACACGTCCTACGTCTATGTTTGCACCAGTAGTGTGCTATACATAATTACATGCTTTAAAGAACGTTACATTGCCAAGTTTGCCGCTCTGCCATGATTTCTCGTAGCCTTCACAAGTTATAGCTACTGCAGGCAAGGACGTTGCGAGAACCCTTATCTTGGCGTTGCATGGCAGAATTTACCTGAATTTACCTGGTTAGCAAGCGTTTCAAATGTCACCGATCACTTTTCATACCAATGTCTTAAACCAATGTTACTTGGCTATTTACATGCGGTAGGGGAAAGGGCTGAGCATGGTTATCGAAAAGTTTCAATGTGTTGGACATTTTCTCATATCTAGTGTTTATGATAGGGCCAATCATAGTTCAGGACTTATACGGACTTTCTGAAAAAATTCCCCTGACTTTTGCTTCAAAAGCACAAATTTTCCCTGACCTATATACCTGAAACCTATATGTTTTTCCCTGACCTCTTCTGAAAAAGCGAATTTTTCCCCTGACCTGATTGAATTAATAATGATGCAAGTAAAAAATAGCAAGATATTTTTTTTCAATTTAGCAATATGAAGATATTTTAGAAACTTTATACAAAAAATATGAAGAATTCACTTGAAATTCTTAAAGAGAAACGAAAAAAGGTTACGTAAAATGTGATTAACACTCTTCCTTTTGTTCACATTGATACAGTCACGCAGTTTTAATTTTTGTAATTTCTTTTTATCAGTGATTTTTCTACTTGCTTCTTAAATCCTAAGTTTGATGAAAACGATAGAACTTTCTAACCTATAACTTACTATCACATTTTCTTACCTAGTTATTAAAGTGTTGTAAATATTTCTTTGATGGTGAAAAATGAAAGATTTCCCTGACCTGCAGAATGAAAATGCTATTTTGCCCCTGACCACTGCAAGCTTCCCTGACTTTCCCTGACTTTCCCTGACCAAAGCAAAAAAGACACTTTTCCCCCTGACTTTCCCTGACCGTATAAACCCTGTAGTTGGGCCAAGAGAAAAACTTATCAAAACAAAGATACTCAAATGGCTGTAAAACGCTACTTTGGTATTGGTTTTTGCAAATACAGTTAATACCTCCTTTAGCTATACGTTCTTTGAACTGCTGTCAGGGGCGGTCCAGGAGAAAATCTAGTGTAGTTTTCTTCTATGGGAGTGCATGACAAGAATATTTTGGGCGTGGTCACTAATTTTATGCGAGATTCAGGTTCCAGCAAATGCACTGTGAATGGGTAAGGAGAAACGTTCACAAGACTTTCGATACTCCATCAAAACACAATGAAATTGATTGGAAGAGTTTTCATGTCTATATCCATAGCATAATGACATGATTCTTATGGTAAACTTGGTCATACTTCCATATATAATGCTACTTATGCTTGTTGCATGAAGTTTCAAGTATATTCATTTATGATAAATATATCTAAATACCAATATACACCAAAATGAAATTACATACATTAAAAAGAAGAAGACTAAACACATGATATTACTACATTATGCACAAACTAACGTAAACAATACCTACAAAACATTGAGAGAATAATGTGTTTTGGGCAGGGTGTCGGAGCACGGGAGCAAAGGGGGGACAGCACCCCAATGCCCTCGAAGAGCGGGGCAAGGGGGGCAAAAGTGCCTTTCTTATGCTGTCTATTGACTTAATTTTTTCTCATCTGACTCTTACATTCGTTCTTCTTTCAGACTTGATCTCCCTCTATCCTCAGGAATTCATCACTGGGCACGAAATGCAACAATGGCTGGAGCATATGGTTGTGAAAGGTAACCCTTAAAGCAGAGGCAGTTTTAAGGGGGAGCCAGGTGGTCATGGCCCCAGGCTCCGTGGTTTTGGTAACCCAAAAGGGATACCAAAAGCATGGAGACATTACTCAAGAAAAAATTGGGAAGATATTACACGAAAACTGAAAGCTTTTTCAGAGCTTGAAGGCATGGTGTATATGTTTTCATGATGTGAACTAACCATACACATCCACTTCACTGATTCACATGCGTTCGTTTGTTTTCTGCAAAACGCGTGGAATCGAAACGTGAATGTGCCTTATTCTTGAAAAGTGAATCATCCACAAGAGAAAGCTGCCCTCCATGACAGATGCATAAATTGTATACTCTTACATTGCTCGGTATTTCCTTCACGAGCACCAATGCACAATCTTCTGAGCTTTGAAGTTTTAGCTCATACTACACTTTCTGTAAATATAATACGGCTCTCTTTTGAAACACTTTAATTGCAAAAGCCAATCTCAAGATAGCATTTTCCAGCCATCTGAGAACTTTTCCATCGCAAATTTTTCTTCCGTCCCAATAATGGTGAGCCCTTATGTAGTCTCTGTATACGAGAGAATGTCTAACACACTCTGTAAATTCTACTTCAAAGATTATTAAAGTGGCGCTATTATAAAATACTGTAATTGCAAAAACCAAATCGAAAATATCATTTTCCAGCCATCTAAGAGCCATCATTTTAAAATTTCAGAGCTTGCATGTCCCACCTACATTACAAAGTAAGATGGAAGAGATTAATAAAAACTAGAAAACATGGTTTCATTCGACAACCCCATCAATTTAGGCTGTGTGCTAAACGTTGGAGTTTCTTCATTATGGAAAACTTCTTAATAGAAAAGAGTTTTGCTGTGACGCCACGGCATTGAATAAAGTACCACCAACCCCCTACTTTGACGTCAAGGAAAATCACAAAAGATGAGTAGAACCACCTACCTCCAAGGCATGGCGTAAGTATTGAACAGCCCCTAAGCTTATTTGATGCCTGTTGTATCATAACGAGCCACCTTTGCTCCCCTTGTCCCCCAAGTGAAAGGTAGGAGGGGCGCTTGCTGAAAATAGAGTTATTGAACTTCCACTCACTTCCTGTTTTACATTGATTATGCTATTTTTCCGTGCAGTTTCCCAATGCAAACAAACATAAACAGCGTTGTGGGCAGTTGCAATAGTCCATACTGAGATAAATGAAGAGATGCCTGCCCTTTATGAACCAGCAATGCACGTTTAACATTTGAGTTAAAGTATGCAGTATTTTGGCAAACAATCTGGAAACAGCAGCACTGACACCCTAGAATTCCAGGGTCTTTCCTGGATTTATTGCATCTCAACAGAACTTGCTTACTTTGCGTTATATTTTATCGCAAATATCATCTGGAAAACTGACGTTCCTAACTCACTTGAAATACATTGCCCTCTGCTTTAAAGAAATACATTACCCTCTGCATTATGAATTCACCGGTTCTCAACTTTTCCTTAGCTGAACAGCTAGCTTCAAGAAGGTCACTGCTTGGTATCTACGAATCTACAGAGCCATATACTTGTTCGTTATATGCAGATAAATAGCTCCTATCGAACCAATAAGCACAAATATAAATCACAACGATAGTAAGTTAAATAACATCAAGGTATTCTCACCTGTTTAGTTGGTTCCACGGGTTCAAGTAATATTACACCTCATGCTTGCTTGTTTAATACGGTGGAAGGTCACAAGACTATGCACTATGATGTAAGGTTACATCAGCCTCGTCTATTGTTGTAGAACAATGCGTTGGAGAACAGGGAAACTTCCCGCATTAAAATATGATATCGCTCCTGGTTTGGTTAAATCACAAAGAGCATATTAATAGATTTACCGCTCGAGAAAGATTACATATCATGTGCACACCTAAAAATCAGCGGTCGCGGCGACGGGGGGGCCGGGGGGGCCTTGGCCCCCCACTTTTTGCTAAGATGAAATTTGCGCATTTGTATTTTACTGTTCTTCATTAGTATGTATTTAACAATTTTTGCTCATGATTTGAGGTATAAAGGGCTGTTTTTTGGGGGTATCAAAAGCTCTTTGGGACGTACAATTTTATCTGTCATCCAAGCATAGTGGGCAGATTTAAAATTTTATCGAATTTCTGGCCCCTCCACTCAAATACTCGCGCCGCGACCCCTGAAAATAGGGATGGCTGGGGGATGTGCCTGCAGGGGACGTGAGGAGGTAGGCGTCGCGCTCCCAATATTTTCAACTTTGCAAGAAGACTGGTTTTTTCTGCAAGAATGTTGGATTCAAATTTGCAAGACCCAAAGGTCGTCAGATATTAACCTTTGGGACTCCATTTCTTACCTTCTTATCACTTCATTGTAAACTGATAAGGGCAAATTTTAGGAATCTTTGGAATTAGCGTAATAAATGTGCGATAGAAGAGTACAAAAGTTAAAGCAGAGCTTTCATATAGCTATTTGGTTAAACATTGTTGATCATGCATTATATTTGAAAAGCTTTTTACCCGAGAATAGATAGGAAAGGTGCCCTGGTCCCATAAAGAAAATTCTGAATGGCTTTGTCATGCAACAGAATTGCTGACCTGAAGATTTAAATAAAATAAGGCTTTTGATCCCTTAACGTGATGGTGTAGGCAGGTTTTACTCATACACGGGATGTCCTCAAATTACGTGCTTGGTTTTTCCTTTACTTGGTTTTTTTTTGGTATTAGAAATGCACAGTTTTTACTGGCCAACCATTGTCCTTAAAATACAATTTTTCTTGATTTCTCCTGAGCTTATAAAACCTGAGAGGTAAAACTACCGGTAGTTTCTCCAGACTATATTCTCAGACCCTAAATTATGCTTCTCGTTTCGCTAATAGAGTGCCTTGTTTTCTCTTCTGCTCCTGTTCTCTATGCTGTGCCAAGGTTCTCAGGAATCTCTCAGAGGCTCCTTCTCACGATCCCAGTAACAAGACTTTCTATATACAACCTTTTGAGTTCCCACATTTTTGCACAGACACATTGGTAGAAAATGAAGAGCATCGTGTACACATAAAATACTGATAAGTCGGTGCCTAAAAACATGTGGCCTTACAGGGCTCGCATGCCTCAAATTTTAAGTATTTACCATTTTTAACTTCTGAGCGCCTCGAGGCTGTGCTAGTTGCTACGTTTGCAAATTCGAGTTGGAAGTAATTTCATGAAATAGCAGCATAATTTTAGTATTCTGCAATAGTCCTTGCTATTGGATGATATATCATAAACCATAATTATAAGCCATATATGGAAGACATTACCATATATGGATATAATAAACCATATATGGAATACATCGCCATTTAATCAACTAGACTGGTTACTTTTCACGTCTTCATTTTAAAGATGCGATAGCAACACAGAAATAGACCTTGGGCATAAAAATTGTGGCTGAATGTGTTAGACTTAGGTGAATATCTAGGCAAGCATTCGAGAGAAAGGTGTGGCAGACATAGAGGTACAATAAATATTCAAATTATAATCTTAAAATTATCTATGAACATCATTATTACATGGGGCTCAATTAATGTGTAATTCTACTCAAGATATATATCAGTACAGGGGTGGATACAGACCGTCTTGCAAGGCTTACGGAAGACTGTCAGATTTTTAGCAATATTTTCCATGTGTCTATTTTGCTGAAAATAAATTTCACAAGCATCTTTTGCTAGATATAAAAATATGGTTAGCCAGAAATATGATGCATTAAGAAGAACTAGAAATATATATGCCAGAAACACTTTGCTGACCAGAAAAATTCTAAAAAGCATCTTCCTGACCACTGACTTACTGGTAGAGGGTAACCTGAAAGGTGATTTTTATGCAGAGCAGAGAGCACTTGAGGAAAATAAGACCATATGGGTATATCAGATGGGTATGCTAGGTATTCTATATAAAGAGACAGTCCTAATGACAAAAGATCTCAAATATACATAAATAATATCACTGTTGTAAGGTAGCCTTCCTTTTTTTTAGTTTCACAATGGTATTGTAATATCATTTTTCTGAAACAAATCTCTTAAAATCTCTTATTTGGATTGAAATTTTTGTCAGAAGCATGTCTACAAGCCACTTAGATGTGCACCATTGAAGACCCCTCACCAACTTCCAAGTCTATCTCTGTCCATGATTTACACTTAAGTTGCCATTGTCAACAAATTAGCTTTTACTTGACTCATGTAGTAAATCTGCCTCTAGTGATTTCATTCACATTCATATCCCTGTTCATAATTTGTTTATATTGAACACTGGCAAAATATTTTGCAGCTATACATCATCAATCTTATCCTTTTTATATAAGGATAAGATTTTATATCTTTTTATATCTATCAAGTCAAGAGTGTACAAAAAAGCACTATTTCAATATTTATGCAGCCATGCATATTCAATATTGTCCTTTTTAAATTTATTAAGTTAATTACCCAAGTATACTATTGGAATATTTATGCAGCCACGCATCATCAATCTCGTCATTTTTATATTGATCAAGTCAAGAGAGTATCAAAGAACACTTTTAGGGTATATATGCAGCTTTTGTGCTAAATTGGAAGGTAATTACACTTTAATGAGAAGGCTGGATTGTATTTGGCTGCTAATGGTGAATTATGGTGAACATGTCTTCAGAAAAGTTGTACAATTAAAGGGCGTGGTCAATTAGCATGTGGTAAGACGGTTAATTATTTTTCTATATCCGCCCCTGTATCAGCAAGTCAATCAGCTTTCAGATTCTATCGCTCAGCTCCAGAGGAAGAAAGGCAAGATTCTGGCCCCTTAGGAGGATTATGCCTAGGACAAATTTACCAGCTTTACAATGCTCGTTTATTACAGCAAATCATACTTTGCACCATATAATGAAAAATATCTTACTCGTGACGGGGACTGAGGGACTCCTTCTGGGCTTCAAAAGCGTAGGGGCCCCTTAAGACTTGTGCTAGTCTCAACCTATGTCGCTAAAGCCACTTCTCAGTTGCCGTGCTTCTTTTCTTTCAATCCAAGTACCTTCTGGACTGGTACAGGCCAATAATTTCTATGCACGAGCTTTTCAAGCTCAATGCTGTGATGAAAGGAAATCAATGACGAGATAGCTCTTTAAATGCGCTAGTGCATTATCACAAGCTTTTCAAGCTCAATGCTGTGAAGCAAGGAAATCAATGACGAGATAGCTCTTTAAATGCGCTAGTGCATTATCACAAGCTTTTCAAGCTCAATGCTGTTATGTAAAGAAGTCATTAAAGAGAAGGATCTTCAATTGTGTGAGTGCATTATAGTGAATACCTACTGCGCAAATTTTATCACTTTCTCCCATAAAACTGGGTATAACACTCCCTTCACTATGGCTTGGCTTTCCTAGGGCGATACAATGCACTTGATGGCAACTTGTTATCACAGTGCTCAACAGACACAACCTCATTCTCCCCCTTCGAAAATGTATCAAATTAAATCCATTCAAGATATGCTCATTAACCAACGACTGCTAAATCACTTCCACAGTTCTATAGTGAAGTGGCATTTGGCTCAAGCCCTTAAATCCCTCCCTCCAGTCATTAGTGGTTCTTCAAGAATAATCATGGGGCATCCATGCTCAACTTGCCAAGTATAGATGTAGCCAAGTAATTTGCAACTTTTTAGCTTTTCATCAACTATTTTTGCTCAGGGAGTGGTCATTAAGTATCTAACATGGGGTTGGAGGTCTTTAACAGGGGTATGTAACAAAATCGAATATTAAGGAGCGGTTAAAACAAATTATGAAAATATGGAGGAGCATGAAGCAAACACTAGCTAAATTTCCAAAATATTGTAAATAATTCAACTAGGAAAATTGCTCAAAGTGTCATTTATCATCTGATGATTCTACTGCAATGCTAGCAACTGTAGCAAGTGTTTCTCCACAATAAAGGCAATTAAATACGCTTTCTAACGTCTTCTACATGTAATCTTGGAAGGGGGTATGAAACATATTTTAGATCTTTTTCAGGGGCATAAAGTAAATAATTGAGTGGTAGGGGCTACCAAATTTTATTTGAAAATTAAGAGAAAACCTCTGCCCCCATAACAGATATCTGATGACCACTCCCATAGTATTTGCCAGCTCGATGGCACCTGAGAGCACTTTGCCCCCATGAATAATCCCCACTGACCCCTAACTACAAATGTAAAGGCTGTTTAAAACTGCTACATAACAACATATAGATAAAACTTTTCTACAATATCTATATCAAGGGAATCTAATTGAAATCATTCATTTTCTACAACCAGCTAAAAATCTAGAGTGAGTCATCACAAAGTTTTTCTTATGGCCACTATGGCGGAGTAGGTTGCGGTACAACCACTAGCAAGTGCCACCAATATTATTTCAATGTGAAGTACTTTTATGTAGAGTGGTGAATCAGGATTCAACTTTAGATAGAAAATACAAGGGAGAATGAATGCCATCATAGTGACAGTGGAACCACCAATTAGGGATAGTATGACACCAAACTTTGGAACTGCTTCTGCGATGCCAAGCACGAAGAGAAATATCCCAGTACGTAGCACAAAACGCCTCCAGCCAAATCCTAAATTCAAAGAAATACAGAATAATGATGAAGGTGGATAAAAAAGTAAGAGAAAAGAACATTGCAACAAGACACTGGGGTTGTCTCAACGAACACATCGCAATTAAAAATTACTTTAGTAGCAATTTTCTGATTTCAAAAATTGCATAAACTCTTTCTGTAGTATTTTTGATAAATTTCATGATTTTATATGATTTCGTGAATGTAACTTTGTAATTCTTGAATTCGTGATTACAAGCAAGGTGTACGAAAAATCATTGATTTACCTCTAGTCCTATTTGTCCATTTCCATAGTTCTTCAATAAATTTCAATTGTAATAAATTTATTATATGAATATACTATACCGAGGCGGTGGGAGCAGATTTTTTGATGTGAGAGGCTTTCAGGCACCCTAACTAGAAGCATATTTTACAAAAAGGGGGGCCATAGTTGTACAGCTTCCATTGTCCAATTTGTAGACTTTTCAACAAAACAAAACAATACGCTTGAGCTTCTTGCTGCAATTAAAATGTTAATTTTTGAAAATAGATACTTACGATTTGGCCATTTTAGGAACTCTTCAAACTGTTGGGAAATTGGATTCAACACTATTAAAAATGAAAACAGCAAGTGCAATGTGATGAGGACTTCTGCCACAACTGCGATATTTCGTACAGAACCCTTGTCTCCTTGACTTTTTATTGTCTGGAGAGCATTGTCTTTATTATTTGCACCGTAAACAATGAATGGAAAGATGCAAGTCGGTAAGTACATCAACAAAACGATAAGGAATGC
>OLMO02000275.1:3529499-3565197 GCA_900291935.2 Cassiopea xamachana
AAATCCTTGCATTGGCCTTGTATGTACATGCCTTTGTCATCAAATAATCACTCAGTAATCCTCAATATAACCGAACAATAAAGCTCTATCAACTTATTCCTCCTCTACCTTGATTTTTTCAACCTTATGTGAGTTAGGCACTAACTGGTGCAATGAGACAAAAATATGGATTTCAGCTGTTCCTGGTGTTTTCGGCTATCTATGTATGTGATTGTTCGCAGCGTAAGAGGTTAATATTACGGAAATAATTATCTGCTTCCAAAATACATTCCCATTAATCATATTTCAAACGTTTGTTAAGCTTTTGCAATGCGAACGTAGTGTCCGTGTGATCTTTTGCCTGACTACGCTACCATTTTTACCTTACATCGTTGACCCTTATCACGTGACGTAGCGAGCTCTCTAGTCCTAGTATCTCTATGGTTCAAACACTCCTCACTGGATCAGGAATAATATTCTTGATTTCCTGAGAGCAATGTCCGTGAAAATAGCGGCAGACAATGGAAAGATCTGCAACAAGACGACGATGGGAGAAAGACTGTAGAGAATTAGTGAGGTTTGGATTGTTGATGAGACGGATAGCTTTAGACTGGACTCTGTCAAGAAGATGGAGAGAAGATTTAGGAGCACCACCCCAGACATGAGAGCAGTACTCCAGAGAAGGACGAATATGGTATTTGTATATAGTTAATAGTTGAGACGGTGAGAATAACCACGGGCTCTAGAAAGAAAGCCAAGTTTCTGAGATGCATGCTTTGCTATGGAATTGATATGGGGTTTCCAAGTGAGATTAGATGAAATAGAAATACCAAGTTGAGTGATAGAAGATGAATTGTCCAGTTTATGGCCGTTCATGAAAACAGGGGGGAAATCTTGGTGATGTTTACATGATATGACAACCTGTTTTGTCTTTTCTTCATTGAACCTAACAAGGTTGTCACTACCCCACTTCTCTACATTTGTCAAATCATTGGTGAGAAGTGAGGCTGAAGTGTTACGATATGGTGAAATATTAGAAAAGGCAAGGTGTTGAGGATTGGATGAAAAAGATGAACTTAAATAAGTGTCATCAGCAAAGGAGAAAATACTGGAAGATGTAGAGGAAAGCAGGTCATTTATGAAGAGGATGAATAGAGCAGGAGAGATAACAGAGTCCTGAGGTACACTTGAGTTGATAGAATGAGGATTAGAGAGGTAGCCATCTACCCTAATTGCAATTGACTTAACGAATTGGACTATTTTTAAGGCGTTGGACAAAGCAAATATATCATACTGTTTATAAAAATTCTGATTGGCTAGTTTAGTTGAGTCATAGTTCCTTGTTACTGCATGATAAGCTTTAGCAGGTAAAATTTTCAGTCAGTCTTAACAATTGAGAGTCGAATGAGCTAGCTATGTTTTATTCCAGGCTTTAAGAGCTGAGTATGAAAATCCCTTCTTGGCATACTCTAGATTGGACTTAGAAATATGGATATTTTTGCAGAATTGTGTATTGAATCTGGAGTAATGGGACGTTAAGTGGTACTTGTTCCAAAGATTTTCAGAATATAACTTGTTAAAGATCTTATAAGCCATAACGGCACGATCAAATGTAATAAGCTGTTCAACTGCTAGGAATTTGGGTGTCCAGTTGTCTTTTATCCTGGACGTATGAATCATAGAAACAGCTGTCTTGGAGACCTTGAAGAGATTCTATTTTTGAGTTTGATAGACTACCCTAGATTACATTAGCATACCGGATGTGACTTTCAATTAGGGCTCGATATACATTGCATAATGAGGACTGAGGGAGAATGCTTTTCATCTTTCTTAGAGATTGAAGACCTCCACGACCTTTGTTGTGAACTTTCTTGTACTGTCGCTCCCAATATAATCCTTCATCTACAATAATCCCCAGCGATTTGGTATTTGTGGCCTGTCATATGGAGATGTTTTCCCGCTTTGCTGGGGGGGGGGGACTATGACCACATGATCTTTGCAAACAAAGATTATTTTCCCGCTGTGCCGGGGAAATGTGCTCATATGGGAAACATTTCCTCGGCCAGGAGGGATCCCGGTAGCCTTCAGCCAAGATCTCGGCTAGCCGGGAAAACATTTTCACATGTGAGGGCTTTTCTGATATCATGTGGTTTCGATATATGAAGTGAGATCTCAGCTGACTGAGATTCCCGCTTCACCGGAGAAAATGCCGGGGAAACTTTCTCCATTCGAGCAGGCCCTTATTTTCGTCGTGTTCATTCTGCGATTCATCAAATACATGAGAATTTTTCAACGAAAAAGCTACTCACGTGAACTCCCTGTCTTCACCATGGTTACACTCCAATTATGCGCTGTCTTCTTTGCCGTCAGCCATGGCACTTACTAGCAACTATTAATTCAGATGTTCAAACTTGGTTTGGTGTTAATATCTCAAACATCCAGAGGCGGACGCAGCTTGGGCAACAATCAAAATCTTCATTTCGACTTGGACGCGATTTAATTGAATAAGAGATCTTGTTTACTTTTCCATCCTTTGACAGAAATTAATGCATGTCCAATTGACTACCAAATCCCATTGTCTTACCACATCACGAAAAAGCGGCAAAATTATTTCCGTTGTCGCTTTTTTGTGATGTGGTAAAGTTCTGTAGTATCAACTATAGAGATAAGAAACCAATATCACATCCTAGAACAAGAGGAATGTGAGCAATCTCCTACAGACGAGAATGAATATGTAGAAATGGAATGGGCAAAAATTAAAAACACGATAAAGAATGCAATGAAAACCACACTACCTAACAAAGATAACACCAAGCGAAAGAAATGGATGACTAATGAAATCTTACAGAAAATGGGACAAAGAAGACAGTATAAGAACAATGACAAAGAAAGATATAATGAAATTAATAAAGAAATAAAAGATGATTGTAGAAAAGCAAAAGAGAACTACAAAAATTCACAGTGTAACGAAATTGATAAAATGGGAAAACAGTTTAGATTACGAGAAATGCAACAAAATAAAATTAGTTACCAGTAGGGTAAAGAGAAGAAATGAATGTAGGTGCATTGAAGACAAAAGTGGAAAAATTCTTTTTGATAGCAAGCAAATACTAGAGAGGTGGAAAGAATATATAGAGGAATTGTATGAAGATGAAAGAGATTTAGCTCCCTACTTTGATACCTCAACTGGAGAAAAAATCTTGAAAGAAGAAGTGGAACATGTAATCAAGATGATGAAGAATGGTAAAGCAACTGGATCTGATGAAATCCGTATAGAAGCACTCAAAGCCTTTGGTGAATATAACCTGGAAGTAGTTACAGAGTTATGTAATACAATATACAATAGTGGATACATTCCAACAGATATGAAACAATCTATATTTATACCTCTTCCCAAAAAGCCAAAAGCTCAAAAGTGTCCAGAATTTCGGACAATAAGCCTCATGATTCATATTTCTAAATTACTTCTAAAAATTATCCAACAAAGAATCGCAGATAAAATAGATAAAGAAGTCAGCAGGTTACAGAGCGGATTTAGACCTGAAATGGCAACCAGAGAAGGCATCTTCAACTTGAGAACAATATGCGAAAGGACATTAGAAGTAAAACCAAGATGTATATGTATGTTTCATTGACTACAAGAAAGCTTTTGACAGGGTGAACCATTCAAAAATGATAGAGGGCTTATCAGGAATAGAAGTTGACGGCAACGACTTAAGGTTAATTGCAAAGATGTACTGGGAACAAACAGGCATTGTAAGAATAGAAGGTGGAGTAACATCAGAATTCAAAATAAAAAAGGGAGTAAGGCAAGGATGTGTACTATCTTCAAGCCTTTTCAACCTTTACACAGAACAAATATTTAGAGAAGTAGGAGTTATGAAGAGAGTTACTGTAGGTGGGGCTAATATAAACAATCTGAGATATGCCGATGACACACTGCTCTACTAGCATGTAATGAAAAAGATCTCCAAGACCTTGTAACTGCAGTAAATGATAAGGGAAAACCGTATGGAATGGAAATGAATATTATGAAAACAAAAACTATGGTAATTAGTAGATCAAAACAGGCACCAAAAATCAACATCTCAATTGAAGGAGAGCCCATCGAGCATGTTGAAAAGATGGCATATTTAGGTCATATAGTAACAGAAACAGGGAAAAGTGATACAGAAATCAAACGGAGAATAGCAATAGCAAGATCTTCATTTACATCTTTATGCAAAGTGCTTACATCCAGAGAAGTTAGTTTAGATACAAGAATAAGATTATTAAAATGCTAATTTGGTCGACCTTGCTTTACGGATGTGAAACATGGACCTTATCTAAAACATTAGAGAAAAGCATTAAGGGATTTGAAATATGGACGTTTAGACGAATTTTAAAATAGCTTGGGCAAATCATAAAACAAAGGACGAAGTATTAAACATGGCCAAGTGCAAAAGAAGTTTATTAAATATCATTAGGAAGAGAAAACTGCAGTATTTTGGTCACATAATTCGTAAAAGCTCCTTACAAAGATTGTTACTTGAAGGAAAAGTGGACGGCAAAAGGCAGCGAGGAAGACCAAGGAGAATGTGGATGGACGATATCAAGGGGTGGACCAACAAAAGATCGTACGCAGAATGCGTGAGAGATGCACAATACCGGACTTTATGGAGAGCAATGACTGCTGACCTGCTGCGAGCAGATAGCACCACATGAATGAATCAATCAACCATAGAAATAGTAGGACTAGAATGCTGGGTCCGTCACGTGACATAGTTATTTTATGGGGATCTAAAATGGTAGCTTGTGAGGGCAAAAAGCTAAAGCGCGGTTATAACATTTCAGTTGACTACTGTGAAGTCTACCAGAGTCTGTGGCATTTTTGACACAGACAAAGTAGATTATGTTTTAGTGATAAAAGGGGAAGCTGTGAATGATATATTTTATAGAGCTATTGATGGATTGAGAAATTTACTCGTCTGTTTTACTGCAAAGATTCAAGGTAGGCCTATGAACTATATAGCTTCAATCCAAAAATAATCTTCTTCAAACAAATCTAGATGAGCAAATATCATTAGCAAAGCCTATTTTCAATCATATTTTGTTACTGATACTTTTTTGGGTGCATTTTACGTTCAAAAGAAGCCAAAACACATTTTTCGTTTGCCACCTATCTGTTCACTTTTCAACACTCCCTGTTCTGTTCGTACCTAGAATTAAGTTTATTAGCGCTGATTAACAACCGTGGTCAGTTGGCATCACATATAATTCAAAATGAATTAGAAGTAAAAAAGAATATTTTGGATCTTGATACTTGCTTCGGAAATGCATTGATTCTTAAAGCACAGAAACCAGGGTGTAAGATTGAAATTTTAACAAGGGGACTCAGATCAGAGTTTTGAAGACAAAGGCCTCTAGCATCCTGGAAAAGATTTCAACTTCATCCCTTGATATGCCACTCAACACCGAGGTAGTGCCAGGTAGTAACAATAATTTGTGTTATGAACAATTACTGAAATGAGTCTGGGGCAAATCTTGAGCAAAGTAGAAACATTTAAGAACAACTTTCAATGACTCTGTTAAAAAATAATTAACCAGACTGAGGGAGAATGTTTTTCAGATTCTTTAGTGAAGCAAGTCCTCCACAGATCTTATTCTTAACACTTTTAAATTACTCATCCCAATTCAGATATTCATCCACCATTACTCCTAGTGATTTAGTATTAGAAACTCGCTTAATTTCCTTCCTGCCTAACTCTAATCCAGTCGGAGCATTTGTACCCTTTGCTTTCATCGGATGACCTATGATCATATATTCAGTTTTTGAGGGGTTGTTCACTCTCATCCATTCAGTAATGCTATGCAGCTCAGCTTGTGCATCAGCTACTAGTTTCTCTTTCTCATTCGATGCTATTGTTATATTGGTAGCGTCAACATAGATGTTCGCTTTCGAGTATTTAAAGCATCTTTCAAAATCATGTAAATATAATATGAATAGGATGGGGCCTAGGCAGGAACCTTGGGGTATACCACATGCAACTTCCCTTTTTTTAGATTTGCCATTTAGGGAACAGTATTGTTGTCTGTTATGTAGGTAAGATTTAAACCAGTTCCCAGGGATCCATCTGATACCATACGATATCAGTTTTTCGACCATGATTCTGTGATCTACCGTATCTAATGCTTTTTTCAGATCTAAAAACATCGCTAAATTCAGTTTTTTGTGGTCTATATTTTCATAACAGGAGTCTGTGCTACAGATAAGAGATGTTGCCGTCAAGTGTAGTTTTTGGAATGCAGCTTGATTTCTAGTAATTACTTTATTTGCCCTAAGGAACTCATAAAGTTGGTCATGAACTATTCTCTCAAAGATCCTTGAGAAAACCGAGATAACTGAAATGGGCCTATAGTTATTGATATCATTTTTTGCAGCTGATCTGAAATTAGGGGTACTTCTGGTAATTTTCCAAATATCTGGAACATCTTCATTCGTTAGCGACGAATTAAAAATCATTGTCAGAGGTTTTGTAATAATATCCCCTACATCTTTAATGATAATTGTTGGGATCTTATTTGGACCCGCCGCTTTTTCATTCTTCAAATTTTAATAGCATTATGCATGAGTTTCACTTATAGTTTTGAATGTCATTTTGTTTGACTCAGATGTAATGTAGCAGAGACAATCATCATCTGGCTTCGAAGTGATCTTCTCTGCTAGCTTAGGACCAACTAAAGCAAAGTGGCGATTCATTGCCTCCACTACATCACGCTCACATGTTAGATATTTACCCTCTACTTCTAAACTGGAGATTGAAACTGTCTCAACATTTTTGTCGAGTACTTTATTTATTGTTCGCCACATTTTCTTAGGGTCTCTTATATTTTCTTCGATTAACCGATTGTAATAATCCCTAATAGATATACGTATCCTTTTTGTTACTTGATTACGCTTCCTTTTTTAAGCCAACCATATTTCGGTGGAGTTTTCCGCTTGCACCTTCACTTTATCTCTTTCCAGAATTGAACTTTTCAAAGAGGGGGTAAGCCATGGAGCGAAATCACTTCGAACCCTTTTAAGTCTTAATGGTGCATGGATATCCAAGTTTGATTCGAATATCTCCTGAAACATTGTCGCCATGTCCATAGTATTATCACAATACGGACTAAGGATAGTTTCCCATTCTACCTGCTGTATGTAATTTCGGAAGTTTGCTTTATTGTATTTTCTCATATTGTGAGATTCAATTACTTTTTGCTTTTTACTTTTGAAACTGCGCCAGGTATTGATTTTCCGAATTCCGTACACCAGATAGTGGTCAACCATTCCAGTTTTAATTGCACCCGCCTCTGTAATATATTTGGAATGTGAGGAAGAGAAATGGTCAATTAATGTATTACTTATTCTTTACTCTCCTGATTCTGTCGTCGTAACAGCAACTCGTGCATAACTTTTGATCAACTGCACGAGTTGGTATTCAGATTAGATCGACTTGAGCTGTTTGGCATTTGCATTTTTGCTGCATTTTAGGTCACAGTTTGTGTCTCCGATCAAAATGATTTCCTTCTCATCTCTATCTAGGCCCTTTAAAATTTCCCTTAGATTTTCAAATGCAAACTCATCAAGACCTGCAGTTGGAGGGCGATACCAACATACAAGATGTAATGATTTTGCATGGATATTCTGGGAGACTTCAAGAGAGATCAGCTCAAGTTTGTCACTTTTATCTTGATAATGGGCTCAGGGAAATTTTCCCTTACATATACTTACACCCGACCGTGAGGTTAATCCCTGTGTCCTACTGCTAATTTATTAATGTTAAAATGGAGCTATAGATGGAAAATTAGGACAGATAAAGTAGCTTGCGAAAGTACTTTCATCTTGTATTAGGACGTCTCACATTTCGTTATTTGGTATTTAGACTCACAGTGCTTGTACAAGGCTGTAGAGGTCTATGTCATATCGCATTGGTATATTGAGGATATGGACTCTCAAGGCTTGCGAAAGGTTGAGAGGGCTTTCTCATACTAGTTGTTCGTGAGATATATCTAGGGCTCGACTGGAAAGGAGCCAACAGAATAAAAGTGTTTTATATTAGTCCTTGAGAAATAAGTTGGGTTAGATATAAGTAATACAAACGTAGCAATTCCGTGAAGCTAGGCATACCATAGGAAAACCCGGTTTTAGTGACTGTGCATGCTATTCATACTTAATCCTCTGCTCTAGAATCCTACGGTGAGCGTAAAGTGATCTCTCTTGATATTTCCTAGGCTTTTGATCGCGTCTTGCACAAAGGTCTTCTTGCTAAACTGTCAATGTTCGGTCTCCACCACACCCTCATTGCATGAATTGCTAGCTTTCTATCTAATAGGTCAATTGCAATTAGGGTTGATGGCTTCCTCTCTATACCACATTCTATCACCTCAGGTGTGCCTCAGAGCTCTGTTATCTCTCGTGTTCTATTCATCTTCTTTGTAAATGACCTGCTTTCCTCTGCATCTTCCAGCATTTTCTCTTTTGCTGATTACACTTATTTAAGTTTGTCTTTTTCATCCTATTCACAACACGTTGCCTATTCTAACATTTCACCACATTGTAACACTTCAGCCTCACTTCCCACCAGTGGCTTGACAAATTTAGAGAAGTATGGTAACCACAACCTTTTTAAGTTCGAGCTGGAAAAGACAACACAGGTGGTCATATCATGTAAACATCACCAAGATTTTCCCCCCTGTTTTCATAAACGGTCATAAGCTGGATATTTCATCTTCTTTAATTCAACTTGGTCTTTCTATTTCATCTATTCTCACTTGAAAACCCCACATCCATTCCATTTCAAAGCACGCATCTCAGAAATTTCAGCTTTCTTTCTAGAGATCGTAACTATTTCTCACCTTCTTAGCTGTTTATTTTCGCGGACATTGCTCTCCTGAAATCAAGAATTTTATTCTTGATCCAGTGAGGCGTATGCGAACCACTAGAAGCTCTACCCATTCACACCCTTTCCAAGTTACACAACCTAAGCCACTAACTCTAACTCACAAATCATCTTTCCTTCCAAGAACCTCTCAACTATGGAACTCATTACCATCCACTACTTTCCCCGAAATTTACAACTTGTCATCTTTCAAATCTAACATCAACAAACTTGATGTTATCTCCTTATCTACTTAATCTTCCTCCCCTTTCTTAGTTTTTCTTTTGTCGGAGCTTTGCTAAAGGCCCTGAGGCCTTTCTCTGAAATTAAGTAAAGTAAAGGTAGCCCCGTATAGTTTCGTACGTAGGGGAGTTCCTGTTAGAGAGGATACTTATCCTGAGTCATCGGTATGTGAGGTAGGGTGGCCCGTTCATTTCCTCGCCGCCTATCCATTCGCTGGTGGGTGAACAGTGGGCGAGAATTCAGTCAAGGCCTCGAGTCGGGCTCGAACCGTAGACCTTCCACACAGGAATCATGCTCTCTATCCGCTATGCCACCTCGCCCCTTTCCTCGACATTACCTACTAAAAAAAGTATTACTACCCTCTCCCTTCCCCCCAGTGAATCCATTCGATCATGAGCAATACTGTTTACTAACCAAGAAAGCCTATTACAAAATTCTAAATGAATACAAAATACACTAGACACTTGCACAAGACGTTTTTCTGGTTCAGTAATGAAACTCGTTTTACTCCTTCATGTTTCCAGTATCAAATTTTCTTAGCAAAGAGTTTTTTTGGCAACAAATCATGAGATTCCCCTTTTGCCTTAAAACTCTATCACTTTTTTTATTCAACATTAGGCCCTGTTTATAGTTATGGTTTTAATTTTGGATTATATTGGATTTCAAACTGTAAGGCCCTGGCCAAACGACTCGATTTTTCGCTCGATTTTTTCCTCAACATTTAGTCTCAAAGTTGAGCGTAGTCGAGCAAGTGTGACCAAACGACTCGATTTTTCGCTCGACTTTTCAACAACTGATATTTCTGCTACGCACATCAGCTAAAAATATCTACCAAAGCAAATATTTGCCCGCCCAATGAGACGCTACTGCGCATGCTTTCACTCGACGTCCTCGACAAGATCGCCAAACGAGTCGATTTTCACTCAATAACAATTTTTTTGCTCGATTTTTTTGACAAAGATCAATCTACGCTCAACACAACTCGACTCATTCAACAAGGTAGCCAAACGGCTCGATTTTTCCTTTGATTGTCGAGTAAAAAGTCGAGTGAAAAATCGAGTCGTTTGGCCAGGGTCTAACTGAATATATACTAAGTGACTATTTTGGATAAAATTATGTTTAATGGTGACTATGTATGGATAAATTATGTTTAAGTATAATATTGTGCTAGATCTAGTCTGAATGAGAAGTACTAAGACTCAGTATAGACCCTTACCTTGCATTTTCAGCGGGGATGACAGTAACAGCGGTGCTTGGGGTGCTGGAGCCCCATCGGCACCTCAAAAACTGTCTAAGGGGGGCTTTCAAAGTTGTCACTTTTGGGGCAGCATAGTATATGGAGGAGAGGAGATTGCCCAATAGAAATATTCCTATAATGGCATTCTCTAAATATGTAAGAAGGAGAATTTGAAACAAGAGGAGGAATCCAACTTTTAAAGAAGGAACAATTATGAACGTCAGTAGGAGAGCCACAATGAAAAACATAAATAAGTCTAGTTATGTCACAATGAAAGCAGAAGAAATCACAATCATGTTTTTCATCGTGGCTCTCATGTTGAAGTGCATAATTCAGCTGATTTTTCAAAGAAGCGTTTCAAAAGAGCAATTAATTGTGATTACTTATCAAGCATGGCTATCTGAAAGCATATATACTACCAAAGAAATTCACAACGCTCAGACATGAATAAATATTCATTTTTCATCAAAAGATTTGAAGTAAACTATTAGAAACAAGTTGTATTCATCGTGGATCTGCGGAACATTTTTTGTCTATTGTAAAATGGCAGCACAGGATATAAGATAGTAAGTTTATCTTTCTTGTGGAAATTGGGCAGAACTTTAAAATGAATACCGGAGTGATGGCCCATTGGCAGAGCGTCTGCCTCACAACCGGTAGGTCGTGGGTTTGAGCCCCGGCCGAGCCATACCAAAGACTTTAAAACTGGTACTCACCGCCTTCTCGTCTGGCGCTCGACATATGAGAATGGAGTGGGAAAGTTAAACTCGCGGAGCTACCAGTGGACCAGCCCCCCGCTGTAGCTTTCACTGCATACGCAGACGCGTGGTCTAGGGCTATACAAACGGAGATAGGCGCTGCCCTGTGCGTCATTGGGCGCGGGAAAGGACTTTGACTTGACTTACAATGAATGGTCAACCACTACCATAGATTTCACTTTCTGGACGCTATGCAAAAAAAATTTCTTCGTAATCACTCATCAGCCCGGTGTGTGGGTATGGCACTTGGCAATTTTGAAATACACAAAAACTGAGTTGTTTATAACCAGGAACAGAATCTGTTGCTCAATGGCACAGACTGTGTCTAGTCAGGGGTGTAGAAACGACTTTCAAAATGGAAGAGCCTGGTCACCAAATTCGGGAATAAGCTCAGAATTGTGCTTATCTATGCTGGCTACAGCATCACTTTCAAAACTTTTGGAAAATGAGCAATTGGAAAATGGTTCTTTATGGCACCTTCTTCCGGAAAAAAGTGTAAAAGTAATGTATCATAGTATTTCATGCAAAGAAGTGGAAATACAGTGCCCCCGGCATCCTGGTTTTGACGCCCCTATAGATGAGTCATGATGTCATCATCATCATCATCATCATCATCATCATCACCATCATCATCATTATCATTGGTTACAACTATAGTTGTTAAAAACTAATTCAGACCAACTATTAAAACAAAGGAAAGAAATTGGTATGTAGTGGGGCTCACATACTCTTCACAATTCAAAGAAATAAGTTGAACAACACGATACATTGGATGGACTGAAGAGCTAGTGTTGATCTATAAATGCATAAACAATCGTTATTATTTTTCTCTCTTGTTGTAGCTCCGCTTTAAAAATAAAGTGCAGTGGAGATTTTTTCGTTCTTCTAGAAACTACGCTTATAATTTCCAAGCTGTTGTAGCATACTAAAAGTGTTAACTTCACTCTCTGACATTGCAAAGGGCAAAATTCAAAGTCAAGACTATATAAAAATCGATTCATCTGAAAATAAGTCGAATGATTCTACTGTGAGGTTCTGCTGACCTCGAAGTCTACCTTCCTCTTGGTGGTCCATTACATTGTTGCTCCATCCACAACATCTAGTTGATTCTGAAAGTAATGGGCCCGAATTACGTAGAATGGTATGGTGCTTTCTGTGTGACAGTTTCTTTTCTTGTGGCCAAGCAACAAGCTTTAGATAACCACTTGGAACTTGCTGCTCTGCAAGTCAAAATAAACAACATTTGATACGAAAACTGAATGTTTATTATATAAATAGCTTGTTGAAATGCTATTTATATATTTTTGTCTCAAGGGCGTTGCAACTTCCTACAGTCCGCTAGCACAAGTGAAAGTATCAAATGCAATAGTTTCTGGTTGATGCCTAATATCATTGCAAATCAGGGATAGTACTAGCGGGGGCTTGGAGGTTGTAGCCCAAAAATTTTACTGAGCCCCGTAAGCACCTAAATTTCTATGCACTTTCGGCACATTCATGATATCCATGAACTTTTTTTAGTCCTTTTAGGCAATACTATAGGTCTTCTCCATTAAAATTCTTTGACGCCCCAACTCCAGCATTTTGACAGCATTTGACCCCCTAGCATTTTTTCTGGCACCATCATTTTTGCAAATGCATATATAGCTTACATCATACATTCTAAATGTTTGAAGATAATTGTAACTATAAACTGCATATATAGCAGCAATTGAAGTTACTGAAAAAGGAGCTGAATATATCTGGTGCATGAAGGCTTCCCAGATACTATAAAGCACTAGAAAAGCACAAAAGTTCAGAATAACACTTTTTCTTAGACTAGAATAAAATATAATGACTGAGAATAGATTAGCATAAAATTTCATAAATTTTTTAATTACAGAAACATTTTTGTCTACGTGAAGGGAAAGTGGCAGAGTAGCAACACCACAACCATGCTAATATGATATTTAACTTTCTCATATCCACGTTCAGATTTCGTTTCACATTATTGTAGATGCACATTTGAAAGACGACAATGTCACAAATATAACGAGACTATGTTATAATTTATTCTGAAAGCAAAGCATATCCGATGCAAAAGAAACTTTAATCTTACCGGCGTTTGGAGTTGTTGGAAAAGCTACCTTTGGGGTGTTGGAAGGCACTAGCAATGAATCTGCAAAGAATGGCGACTTCTGCGGTGTCCTTGGCGTGCAACACTGAAGTGCATGTCTTGATAAATCTTGGACACCTATAAAGTTAAGTAAGCTTTTTATGATTTATTGCTTAAATAAGTTGTATTCGATAGGTTGTTACCAAGGGCGGATCTAGGGTGAGTTCCAGGAGTTCTAGAGCTCAGTCAGAAGTTATGAGTCATAAGAAAAATCAATAAAGAATTCTTTTTTGTTTCAGGGAAAATATAAGGTGCTACACCTTTTTATTGTGTGTCTGTTCTTTTTAAAATATGCACATAAAAAGTCATATACCTCTCGCTTCAGGAAGCAGGCTAAATGCCCTCGGAAAAATATTGCAAATTCTATCCGCTGTGCTCAGTGGCCGATAATTGTTTCCTCTTTCTCGAATCTTGTCGATTTAGAATTCTTCGAAACTGTGTTCGGAACTGAAACATATGTGTTCTCGATTGTGTTTGGAACTTAGACATCTCTATTGTAATCATGTTTAGAACTTACACCTATGGGTCACAAGTGACTGATATCTTTTGTTCTCAGCGTTTAGAACTGCGACATATGGGATTCAAATTGTGTTTAGAACTGAGACATATGTGCCCCCTTGAAAACGAGGGCAAAGGTCCAAGTAATAATTTTCGCCGACTTTTACCAAATGGACGAAACGGATGCGAGAGCTACAATCCTTGACCGCTCAGAGTTTTCAGAAGCATCGCATAGGTATTTTGACATAAAATATTCCTTGAAAGTCAAGTATTCGAGATTCATTGAATCGTTTATTCCTTGTAGGCCTAATCTCCGCCAGGATGAAGTAGGCTCGTTACTTCTCCCAAAAAGCTTTGCTGATGAAGGTTTTGAAGCATACTGGTAAGATTCAGTGCAATCCAGGATTTTGGTTGTTAGCATATTTATGGGATGACTTTTTCAAATAAAGTGGTCGAGAAAATAGTTTTAGATGCTCTGATTGGTCAAGGAACAAAGCATCTTTGCCCAGAGGAGTTTCCAATACAACTTGCAATTGCCTCATAGTGCAGTTAAATTTCATGTTTTCAATTAGACATCTGCTAAATGCAGAGAGAAATCAGATTTTTTGTATACCTGACTTTTATTTTGTCAAAAGCAATCCTCAATACATAGAGAAAAGTTTCAGTTCTAGTGCTTAGTTACAGGTTATCAGCCATATACTTTTTTGTGCCAGTAATGATAGTAAGAATACTTAATATTATTGCCATTTAATAGCTGAAAAGCATCATGGCACTATTGAAATTATTAGGAACAGAAGTGTCTGTGGATTCCTTTTGCTCCTTTTGGGTGAAATATATATAATTATTGCTTTGAGGTTTATTTTGGGTCTGTTCCCCCTGAAGCTCAAATAAATTAAACAAGGGAGCTTTCCCCCTGAGCCCCTAGGACCACAAATCTGCTTCTATCTAATCGTTCGTCAGGAACTCACTCAAAATTTTGCCTAGTTCCGCCCCTGGTTACTTCTATCTCCTATTAAATTTCTAGAACTACACTTTCTAATCTTTTTCGACAACCTGGCATACTTCCTACCAGTATGTAACTCTCAGTCTCACTGTTCTCCTATAAAAGTAGAGCTTCTCAAGGAAAGCAATTCAGGAACATGAAAATGATAAACAAGCTTTGCAGCACTCATACCAATGACTAGCAGTATGCTATAACGAATAAATTAACAATGGATTGAAGTATTAATAGCCAAAATATATTCAGGTGAAGCAAGGATTACCTAATTAAAGAAGAAACGATTGTGAGAGAAAGCTACCGCCCACCTTTTGGTTTCTTTGCCGTCTTCTTGAACCTTTTCGTAAATTTCTCAATATCTGGCACACTTTGCATTGGTGATTCCATCGGTTTTGGTCTTGAGATAAAAGGAGAGCTTGGAACACAATGCATCTCTTGAAAATCTTGAAAAACTTGCAATGGGGTTTCCATTAGGAATAATTTTTCATGCAGCCTACAAAGTTCACCCTATAAGTCAATGGTTAGTTTAATGCAATTTCAGTCTTTTTGTTACAATGAAATGAACTACATTTTAGCTCCATCATCTTGACAACATTATGCATCGATTACACTTTCGTTTGTACATTGGCGGGAATTCGTCAGCAATTGTCAGTAGTTCCAGGCTTCTTCATTTTCAGCACTCTAATAATGTAATGATTTTTTATCTATGCATTCTTATTGCTTCCCTACTTCCTACTGCCAAAATACAGACACAGCGCCACAAAATGTAAAGTGGGGGGCTGAGAAGCCAATAAAATTGGTAGGGTTGTTTAATAATTACGTCACGCTTTGGGGGTAGGTAGCTCTACACGTCTTTCATGATTCTCCGTGACGGCAATTTAGAGGGGGTTGGGTCGTACTTGATTCAAGTCCATGACGTCACGGAATGTCTTTTTTATTGAGCAGTTTTGCATAATGAAGGAACTCCAACACTCAGCACACAGCCTAAATTAATGAGGTTGTCAAAACAACCATGTTTTCTAGCGTTTATATATCGCTGTACCATCTTGCTTTGTAATGTAGATGGGAGATATTAGATACGACAGGCGATGTTTAAGACATTTTATTGCTTTATTCCTAAAATCAAATGTTTTTCCAGGGTGTTTTTCCAAGCGTGACGCAACGCAAGGGGTTCTTGTGAGCAAACGTGACAGAGTGTAATGATGGGGTGGGTGGCTCAAAAATGGCAATTTTAGTGTGACGTAATTATTAAACAGCCCTTATTTTTAGAACATTGGTCTTTTCGGCATCACTTGTTGCCCTTTTCCGCCGTGCTTATGATAATCATCAGCATCTGAAGAACTCCAACGTATGATGTACAGGTATGGCGCTAGTCGGGGGGCTGGGAGTTGTAGCCCCCAAGGATTTACCGAGCCCCCTATCGCCACATATATTTCTATGCACTGTCGGCACTTTCATAACATTAACATTCAAGTCCTTTTTTTAGTCCTTTAGCCAATACGAAAGGTGTTGTCCGTTAGAATTCTTCGGCACAATTCACTGCCGGCACTTTGATGTGGATTATATATTTACTTACCCTTTAATTTTACCATGGATTTCATGGTTTACCTTCCCATTGTTTTGGTCTACTGATTTAGCCTTTAGTTGGTTTTTTCTAGGTTCCCCATGTTTATTTTGCTTACCATTTACTTTCCTTTAAATTTTGGTTTCATGTTAGTCTGCTATACTGATGATGGATCCATGGAATTAGGGACCGAAACGTCTGGACTTGTCGCATATCATGGTAATGTCTAAATAACCCTGGAAATGTCGTAATTGGAAAAGTCAATAACGCAACCATGCCCCTTATTCTCGTCGTCTTAATTCTGTGATTTATTGGAAAATTACGCTCCCCTGTTCTTATTTTGCTTAGCTTTGGTTTCGATTTCTTTCGTTTGCCCGTGTATTTTCGTCACTCTGGCACTGACGCTGTGACGGAGCGTGTGGTTGGTTCAGAGGTGTCAACAACATACGTCACAATCACAACAACTGCGGTGGAGTAGTAAAATTACTGCAAATACCCGACCGATTACTATAAAATAACATGGTAGTTTAAAGGTGCACTAAGTATCAGCTACATCCAACCATGTCAACTATAAAAAGTGGATGGCTTGATAAGTACTGTAAGTAACTTCTTTTTCGCAGTTTTGTAGAATGGTCGGGCCTATTTTTTTGTCAAAACGATGATATTACGTCACAGACCTAAGCTGTTCTGTATGTTTCTCAAATTTTACGTTTGTTTGTCCAAATTTGTGGAGGTTGTAGTTATGCATCTGTAAGAAAAACATGCATTAGGCATAGAGGAGCAGCATTTTTTCCATAAAGGGCTTCATCTTTCAATTTTCGGATTAGTAATTTGACGATTGTCTTCTCTTGCAGCTGGGACCATATTCAAATCTTGGAAAAAGCGCTACGTTGTTTTATACAAAGATGGAGAGCTGTCTGTGTATGATAGTCCAAACCAGGCAACTGCAGATACTAGAATTCACTTAAAGGCTGACTGCAAAAAATTAACTGTTGGCTTTGCTTGTGGTGCAATGAATTTGCCTAAAGGACAGAGTAATGTTGATTCTTTGTTTTGTATTGCAACAAAAGGTGGAAAGGAATATTATTTTGCTGCTGCCTCAGATAGAGATTGCAGGTTTGTAAAAAAGGAGTTTTTCCCATGATTTGTGAAATGCATAGTGTGTGAGAATCATTCATTTATAGACCACGAAACATCTATTTATGTTCTTGCATTGAAGTAAGAGTCTGCAGGACAATTTCTCCACTTGGTATACTGGCTTGCATTTTTGCTCTTGTTGATTTGATATGTTAAACTTATACAGAGTAGAATACCATCTGTATGTTTTCTAGTTTTATACCAACTAGTTACTTGATTTGCAGTGAGTGGGTTGCAGTAATTGAACAGGCAAGGAGGGAGGTAGGGCTGATTCTTTGGTTTCTAATGATATTTGCTATAAAATGTGAATTCTTCATGTGTGGCACAGTCATCAAATGGAAGACCTGCTGATTATTATCACCAAGCATACCCATTATCAATTTGTTTGATTATGCTCATTAGCACATTTTTCTAAAGATATGATATCTAGCACTTGCTTTCACTCTGAGTTATTCTTATTTCATTGGTTGCTCTTAAGTTTTCTTATTTCAGACTTCCCCAACCATGTAACTCATTTTTGAGTCTGTAATTCAATCCAGCACTATGTAACATGAGAATTCAAGTTTTTCACTTTGGTTAATGATAGTAATGCCTTAAAATATGCTAATACAGGGATAAAAATTGCTTCCACAAATAAAGGCAGATATGATATATGCCATATCTTTGTGGAAAATAATGATAGGGACCTGAAACTTGCAGGATTTGCATATTTCCTGATTCTCTACTTGCCACAATTTTTGTGAATTTTTCTGTAGTCCTAACCTGTGGGCCATTGTCATGGAATGACACTTCTATATCTATTGATGATTAGAGGAATAGTCCAGCAACCCTACTTATATCAACCCACCCCTATGTATAAAGTTTTCAGGATATTTCTAGCCACCCCTACACTTCCAACCCCCATCTATTTGAAACTCAAGAATGGCCAAATCAATATGCTTTATATACAGTATTTTCTGTTAAGTTAAAAGGAGTACTGGCCTGCAGTAGCTGCCTCCTTTTTTAGGTTGATGTTTCAAAGCTCTTGATAGTTGTATTTTGGCAGAGCAGAATGACAGTAACCAGAATAAGCCTCTGCAACAATTATAAGTTGATTTAAAAGAAGACCACCATTCTACTTTGCAATTGGAGAAATAAAACAGTGATTCTTAAGTTTAAGATATGAACCATGTGGTCAAGTGAAGGACACCATACCTCTTTGAAGCTCAACTTGAATATTGACAATTCAATATTACTTATATGCATATATATATATATATATATATATATATATATATATATATATATATATATATATATATATATATATATAGACTGTGCAATACTTTATTTCTCAGTGTGGCTAAGAGTAACAATTAAATTGTTCTCATCGTTTTTAAGGGGTACCCATCAAATATTGTTCCTCAAGCACCACCTGCAGCCCCAATGGTATATCAGCACCATGTACAAGGAGGTAAAGTTTTCCTGATTAGCAATTAATTGTTTCTAGCTGGCAATGCCTTTGCACCTTAGAATGGACATTTGAGTTACCTAACTGTGCTTTCCTATGCCTATTGCAGACAAATATGTCTGTAATCTAGTAATGGCATCTCTAACTGACTCACTGATATTCCTTTGTATACCTTTTTAGATTGGTGACTGCTTGAATAGACCCAGCCCTCCCCCACACAACCCCAGATTCATGCCAACTTAATGTTGTTTCATAAGATATTTGTGTAAATGGCATTGGTTACTTTTTGATAGGGCCACCACCACCATACACAATGGGACAGCCACAACCACAGGGATATCCAGCAGCTTATCCACAGCCCCAAGTGGTTTATCAGCCAGCACCTGGATATGGACAGCCTTTGTATGGGCCACGTCCAATGTATGGGCCACAACCTGTATATGTGCAAAGTGTACCACAACAGCAGTCTAGCAACAACTCGTCAAGAAACATGATGCTTGGTGCTGCTGCAGGTGGTCTTGGAGGGTTCATGCTTGGTAGCATGGTAGCCAACTCTATGCATCATGGGGGTTGGGGCCATGATCATGGAGGGTGGGACCATCATGATAGTTTTGACCATGGTGGTTTTGATGGTGGCTGTGATGGAGGTTTTGACTTTTAGGATGCAAGATAGAATCAAATAAACTAGTTGTTTTGAGATAGCTTGGCCCTGTATTAACTTACACAATCATTGTAGGAGTCACACCTACAATCCATTACAGTAATTTTTGAAGAAAATAATACATTTCAACTAATTGATTTTGGCTATTTATTTTCAGGGACAGAAATAGTATTTGTCCTTAATCAATTGCTCTGTTAAGTAGGCGATGTGTTGTTATTCCCTTTTTGTTTAATGTTAAGATGAACTACGCAGAGGTCCAGACTTTAAAGTTATTTAGATTTGTAAGATTGCCATTCCATGTAGCAATTGATACAAAGAGAATGGAAAGATAGTGGTCAAATACAGGCCAGTAGAGGCAAAAAGTTGCTTTTCTGCTATAGGTGAGGAAAGTGAGCTGAGAAATCAAGAGCTACTATCTCTTTGGGAAATTTTCTTCCAATCCCATAGCAGAAGCTAGATTTCTCACAAACTTATAAGTAGTTGTCTTTTCGAATCAAACATTGCCTATTTGTCCTCAATTGCATCATATATTTCTGTGCAAAGCAAGTTGTTGCACTTCAAAGAGGCCACTTTTACTCCCCATGCTCCTTTTAATGAAAGACAGTAGGAGCACTTATTGTTGGCATTCTTTGGTGAATGCTTTAAAGAGCTGACCCAGATTTGAATGTAGAACCTGTTTAAGTTCTTGTTATTTTAACGACCTCAATCTGATATTAATGAAGAGTTTTTGCTATATTTTGAAGAGAGAAAGAGAATGGAAAGCAAGAGGGTAATTCCCACAATTTCCTGATAGAATTTGAACTTTGCATTATCAGTAATTTTGCTATTACTAGAACAAATAGTATATCACCTTTGTACTAAGCTCTAGGTAGGCTGTGTAATATACCATGTTGTCAGCAGTGAAGTGCATTTCGGAATAGTCACTGTAGTATAGTCTGTTAGCATATGGTAAAACGTTTTTCCCTCATTGGACTATGAAGATTTATGCTCATGGTCAAAGATGATTACCCACTACTGGAAAAGTTATATTTTGTAGAAGACTTTAGTGTGCATGTCTTTTTTGTGAAATGTTTCCTCTGTATTTCAAGTCATGAAATTTTTAAAAATTTTTATTTACAATTTTAAACCAAGAATTGTCAAATTGACCCTCTGTTTTGGAGCTCTCAAAGTAGCAGTTGCTGTAAAGTAGCTTTATACGTACATCGAGAAATTCTAAGTGCTCATTGATGCTAATGATAGTGGTACTTACAATCATCTGTATAAATCTGTAGTATTTAAACCATGACGACACCATAAGACTTTCAAACTGAACCTATGCTGAGAATAGACATACCTTTTAAAAGAATACCTAATTGCAGAGCTTCAATATTCTTGAAGTGCTTTTTTTAGATAGTTTTGAGCCTGCCTAATTTTCAACTCATCAGCTTCGCAGTACTGCGCCTTCACCACTTGGCCTTAGTTCATTCTTAAATTATTCCTTGGTACTAAATGTGTAACTTTGTCTGAAAATCAAAGGCATATATTTATATCTTTTTTATGTCTTACTTTATCATAAAAGAAATAGGACAAAATGTTCTATACTGCATCGATAGTGCAAAAATTGATCTACAAACAGTACCATGACTTGAATATGCAAAAATTCAAATTTTTGCTAAAGCTTGAGAATAATATTTATTCTTGTAAAAAGTATGTACTAAATGTGTAAGCCAGGTTCTAGGAATACACTGTTTTTTATAAGAAAACCTAGCTTTTTGCTGAGCCTCAATAATCTTAAATTTTTCTGATTTTGAGTCTAGACTTATTCTTGAATTATTTTTAAATACCAAATGTATAACTTCACCTAACAGCTTAAGGAACATAATCAAATAAATGTTGATGTTTTACCATGAGCCTTGGAGGACGTCAAATTTTCGGGGAAGGGGCTGTGAACGTTCAGTAAACTTTCTGTTCGAATTTCCTATTGTTCTTTCAGAAAATTTACCCCATTGAAGCGGATTTCTCCCCAGCTTGGGGGGCTGCAGCCCCCTGCCCCCGCCTCCTACGCTTATGTGTTTTACTACATCATAAAACTAAGATAGAGTTTATATTTTGTATCGATAATGCAAAAGTACATCTGAAAGCAGTATAACATGCTAGGATACAAAAAATTCTTATGTCTTTATGAAGCGAGCCCCGAATCATTCTTAAATTTCCGCGATTTTCAGACTCAATTTTCTTTATAAACTTTTTTCTTATAGAAAAAGAGTGTATTTCCTATGAATCGTGAATAAAAATAATGAAAACGCTGCTGATTATTACGATTGTTGCTGTACGGAACTGGGATAGTTGGGGACAGACTGGGATTTTCATTTTTGCACGTTTGCATATATTGTTAGAAGCAGGAATCGGAACAATCCCGATTTTTGCGACCATTATAACATGAAAAGCAGGCTTTCGCTACTTAGAATTTACCAGAACTTGGTGTGAAGCTATGTTTTACAGTTGAAAGAAGTCGCAAAATCGATGCAAGAGTTAGGCTATCTAATTTTGCTGATTTCTTACACTGATCAACTTAGATCGATTTCACAATATTGTAATAGCTTGACCAACTTTGGTTGGTGTCATAGATTTACACTCATTTTTTAATAAGCATAAAGCTTATGAGCATCTTTGGCTCGTATGCTTAGCAAAATAAGCATATACTAAGCATATTTCCATGCAAGGAATTTTTCCCTTCACTTCCATTTCTTTCCAAATCACGTTTAAAAAGTAGTATCACACAAAGGACGAGATTATGAGACGGAGAAAAGCATCTTTGCATGAGATGATCTATGGAAACTAGCCGTTTTCCAGATATGTGGAAAAATGCTTGCATTACGTCCATTTTTCAGGACGGAGGTAATGAAAAATCAAATTACCGTCCAACCTCAATTCTCCCTGTAATCTCAAAGTTATTTGAGAAGATTGTGCTTGAAGAATTATACGTGTCTTATTGAAAAGAATTTGATAACACCCTGGTCAATTACGAGTTTTGAAAAAATATTTAACATTGACGTGCCTACTTAAAATTACTGATGGGTATAGTAGACTAGACAATCGTAAATGGTCGATTCAGCAGTGGGCACTATCTTGGTTTCACTCCATTCTCAGCTACAGAAAACTACTGCGGAGATGGGGGATTTGTTTTTCTTTTTTTCTATACATATAAGAAACTACATTAACAAGCTACCAATTGACATTCTATTTTACAACACTACAAGGACAATACCAGGGGACGCGAAATGTCATGTCTACCCCCTGGCCCTTAAGGTACCCATCTGGTCGAAAACTAAACTAATTTCATAGTTTGTGGCACATTAATCATTTGGATGTTCGGCCAGAGGAGTACCTCAACAATAATCTAAATACGACAACTAATTCTTTCTTCAGCTGGAAAATTGGAAGTCAATGTTCCTCAAGGTCGTGTCTCGGACCACTTCTCTTCCTGATCTACTGTAATGAGCTTCCAAAAGCTGTTCAATGTTCAACTGTATGTATGCTGATGATATTAGCCTTTGCTTTAAGTCTAAAGATGTTTCTCTACTCAACGGGGTTGTGAACAGAGATCTTGAGGACTTTGATTCCTGGTTGAAAGGCAACAAGCTTTCTTTAAATGTTGTGAAAACACAATCAATGTTAAGGTTGAAACATTTCTTGGGAATCGCAGCTGAATTATGAATTTCAAGAGAAGAGCCACGACGAAAAACAGCTTTTCCTCTTTATTTATTTCGACACCCCATTAATTACCAATATTAGGACTTAACCAATAGACATAAACGATATTGACATAAACGATAGTAATACGCTTCGAGACATCGTGTCCCATCCTCAGTTAATAAAGCAGTGCCAGCGGGAGGTTTTATATATGGGGAAAAAGAAGTGGGAAATCGAGAAAGTAAATTCAATTTCCCACTTGTTTCTCCCACTTGTTTTGCCCCATTTATAAAACCTCCCGCTGGCACTGCTTTATTAACTGAGGATGGGACACGATGTCTCGAAACGTATTAATATCGCTTATGTCAATATCGCTTATGTCTATTGGCTAAGTCTATATTACACCGTGTATGTCTATTGTCTAAGTCCTAATTTTGGTAATTAATGGGATGTCGAAATAAATAAAGAGGAAAAGGTGTTTCGTCGTGGCTTTTCTCTTGACAATCAATGTTAATTGCAACCAAGCCATGACACCACAGGATCAAAAATGCTGCAGAGAATTAAAGCTTGAAATCCTTGGCTATGAGCTTGACGGTGTCAAAAAAACCAGGTATCTTGGTGTTCAAGTTGATAACAGTTTAGACTGGTAAGAAGAAATTAAAATGATAACTTCCAAAGTTTCCAGAACCATTGGCTTTCTAAAATGTGCAAAAAACATCTTACCTATTGCTTCTGTGAAGACATTGAACACAAGTATTGTGGAGCCCCATTGTCGATATTGCTGTTCTGTATGGGGCTGCTGTGGTGCAACTACCATTATTCAACTCCAAAAACTTCAAGACAGAGCTGCAAGAAGTTTGATGGAAAGTAGCTATAATGCCCCTAGTGGAACACTTATCGAGAGCCTCGGTTGGAAAACTATTCATGAGTTTGTAAATAAAGAATCAAAAGTGATGGTCTACAAATCTATGAATGGACTTGCTCCACAGTACCTGCACAATCTATTAATAAGAAACTCTAGTTACAGCTCTTATGCTCTTCGAAATACAACAACTGATTTGAAGATTCCAAAGAAAATATCAACCAATGGCCAAAATCTTTCTCCTAACGAAGTGCGAAGCTTTGATATAGCCTTCCAAATAAGCCAAAGCAGTTGCTTTCCATTTGTGCATTCAAAAATAATTTACAATGGACTCGAGATCGCCCATGTGGTTCGGTGGTAGCTAACCATACTGAAATGTACTTGATTCCAACCGATCTTAATTAAGACGATTACGTCTTCTTGAGTTAAGGAAAGGGGCAGCATTAGTACCTAAATTGCTGGGGTGATTCGCTGTTCCTTGATTTTATATATGCTTTTATACTTTTAGTTAAGAAATTCCTTTTATATTTTAATTACAGTATTTATTTGCTTTTTTTTACTTATTAAACTGTTTGGTAAATGGAGGGCCCCTTGGAAAACAGCTTTTGCTAAAAACGGCTTGGTCACTCTCTTAAATTAAGTGAAAATGAAAAAATTAGAATGACTGCCACGACGAGCAATGTTCTGAATTTAAGCATGCTTTAAGGATAATCTCAGGCTCAAATTCTCAAGCACTTCAGATACTTGGATGCCGCATTGAATGTGGGTGTGAAAGTACACTTCTTGCACAGCCTTGATGGATTATTTTCCTGACAATCTTCGTAAAGTTAGAGAGAGGAAGGAGAACAAAGAGGCATCAAGTGTATTGGAATGACAGCATGATGGCTGACTACTGTTGGTATCTGGTACGCGAGTGCATGGAAAATACATACTCTCTGAGAGCCAAGAAAAGAAAACTCTTGCCTTAGATATGCTTCTATCTCTTGCATTAGATATGAGGCTTCTATCTCTGTTCTGTTTCATTTCTTGGGCTTATATTGTGGATGTCAGCAAACTCTGCTATGCCATAGGGCTATGCCATTTGCATATGGCAAAAAAAATTGACTTGCTACAAAAAATTTGAGTTCATTTTTGACAACAGCACCACTTAATTATAAAGGACTGGTATTATTTATCCTTGTAACCGAAACTTTGTCAAAAAAACTCTTTTTATATATGCAAATATTCAAAAGTATAAACAACAATACCATAGGACTATACGAACACAAAAGCGCTTTACCACACTACAAGGACGATACCACGGAGTGCAAGATGTCATAATAACTCCGCAGCCATTGACATTTAGGACACGTAACTACACGAAAATTAAATATACAACTACCATAAACATGCAAGCACTAATTTAAAAAAATAATTTTTTAGATTTGCTTTATTTTATTCGTTGGCCTTACTTTGAGCAGTCAAAATCGATATACATCTATAGCTAGGTAAGTTTAGCGACAAATTGGATGAAATTTTGCCCAGTGTGCTTAACCGTCCAAAATATAACAAACCTGGAGAAAATCTGAAAGATGGGGGGTTGTGACTATGGAAGACAGACGTCACAAAACTGGTCAAAACGACCAGTTTTGTGAATGAACTCCAGAGTAAGTTCGAGTACATGTTTATTAATAACACTACGAAAGTCTTTATTACCATACAATAAAAGTTGCAATAGAACTTAGTTAGAAAGGGTACTGACTTGAACAGATGGTCGTAGTACTACTGAAATTGTAGCGAGAAGATCTCTTCGATAGTTATAATATGAAAGGCAAAGCAGAAAAAACTGCTCTGCATCCAGAAAAAAAGTGCATGTCAAAAATTGTATACCTATGACCCATGTTGTAGTTCAGGGGTGGCCAGCTCGCGGCTCTTGAGCCGCATCTGGGAGGAACTTTTTTATGCGGCTCTTACACTCACACTGCAGTATGTTCCTTACATATGTTTACTTCGCCTGAGCTCAATGAGGTATTTTCGCGTGAGAGGAAGCGATGGGGGTGATGCTCATGTTTCCCATGAGTTCGTTGTGGCTTTCAGCTTCTCACAGGCTGGCGTGGATTACCCTTGTTCTAGTTAGATCGATTTTGCGACCGACCTTACGAGTTCAAAAAGTGAAGGATCTATTGTTGAAAACAACAAAATTCAGTCAAAAGAGCACATTGCCAGTTGAAATCGGAACACTTAATAATCTTTTACAAATAGAAACTAAAGCCGTTATCAGTAATGCATCAATGCATCAGAATAAATTAACGCATAGTTGCCTACGGTGAGTTGCTATTATTAGACGTTTCAAGAATTTAAGAAAAGTGTAAGAAACAATGCATTAAGAAACACATGAGGACGGAGTTATTAAAATATTAAGACACATGCAGACCTAAGGTAGACTGTTTGTTTTTTACAGAAAAAAGTAGAACGTAGACTGTTGTTGAAATAAGACCAAGTATAGTAAAAAGTAAGGACAATTTTTCATTTTTCTTTCTTTGCATATTGATACAAGCATTGAGCATCACCCATTCCTCTCCTCTCAAAGATTACTTTCCCAATCACGAATACGTGAAACGATGTCTAGTGATAACGATGTTAAGGACGACGATGAGCACTTGAGCAAAAGGCTCAAGTCAAGTGATTCCCTTGAGGTCAAACATCAGTCAATATGCCGACTTCTTCTTCATATATTTATTCATTCATTCTCTACACATCCTTTTCTGTGATATTGGTTGGCAGAATGTTCGCTCAACAGATATAAACGCCCTTGGTCTACAACGACATGCTTCGAGAACAATAAATATCAAAGAGTGAAGAACGTATACATGGCTACTATATGAGTCAGAAGCGCGGTCAGATAACTCTTTTAGTACTTTCCAAAGCCAACAAAAGCAGAGTCTTAAGACGATCTTGCAAATTTATTGATTTGATTCTATACCAAAGTGTTTTCTCGACTCTCAAAGAGCTGATTGGGAAATTATCTGAATTTTAGAAAATTTAACATATGCATCCATTTTGTTGTATTGCTGGTTAGAAAGAAGAAGGACTGTACTTCAGGGCTACATGATGCACCATTTGAGCTTATCTTTTCTTCACTCTAATTAACTTTTGAAGAATTAGCTAATTCAGCTTAACGTCTTTGTAGGTCGATTTTGTGTCCCTCACAGACCAGGGGATTCTTAAAGGATTTCTCACTGCTAGAGCATTTGAGAAAAGGGCAATTTAGACAAATACAGAATCTACAGATTAACGGGCTTTCAAAAGTACCCTTAAAACATTGCTGTAGACCGTAAGACGAAAATTTTATGTACGTATACAAATATATCAAATAAGGCAAAGGCAAAAAAGTCGCTGAATCAGGAGGGCACTCAAGTGGTGGGAAAGCATGGTCTACTGGTGGGGCGATGACAGGGGTTGGTGGGGACTTTCCCCACCACTTTACATGTTAAAAATGCCCTATCACAGACGATATTTATTTTATCTTCAGTACCGTATGCACTATGTTACTTATTCCAACTGCAATTTGTAAAGCAAGTGAAACTGTAAGCTTGAGCATTTCCTCTTTCTGGTCACACCTTCTTCCATATAGTACTGTTCTTTTAGTATGTAATGACGGAAAAGGGCCATAGGGCCTATAGCAATGCCCCGACAAAGGAAATACTTAGAAAAGGGAGAAAGGTTAAGTGGATAGAGAAATACGATCAAGTTTGTTGATTTTAGATTTGAAGGATGATAAATTGTTTCGGGGAAAGCAGGGGAAGGCAATGTGCTCCATAGTTGACAAGTTCTTGGAAGGGAAGTTCTGCAGTGCTGTGCAACTGCAGGTATTGCACCCAATGACAATGAAGTCCTGTGGTAATGATAACCAGAGTTTGATTTCCAGTGGCAATGTTTAATTTATACTTGTTTCTTTTCTATTAAGATGTAGTTTAACTCATTATTAAGCTGTAACTTAAAAGAAGTTGAAGGTAGCTTAATTTTTAAGATGCACACTACAACCACACCTGGAACAAATTATTCTCCATATTTAACGAACTCCCGATATTACGAACTTTTATCCAGTACCCTTCAGAGTTCGCTACATTGGGACCACTATAATATAAAGTCGATTGAAATACATTCCAGGATTATCTTACAATCAAGAACGCTCAAGAGCATATGCATGTTGTTTTATAAGAAGCGTACCAATAAGAAACATGAGGCTGAACATGAGGCAAAAATTAGGAAGCACTCATGAAAGATAGGCAGGCTGAGTTTCAAATAATAAATTACAAAACCTGCTTTTACTAGTAAGTTCTTTATCGAACTAGCAAAAAAATAGACTGAACATCCATTACATGCCTCACAACACCTGGGCATCCTTTTTCTTGCATTAGAATTGCCTAATCTGGGTTGTTATTATCATTGGAAGTCTTTAAATCTAACAAACATTTAAGAAACATTTAATGCTCGATTGGACGAAATGCTAAGAAACATCCAGGCTGCAGCCAGAGAATTTGTTTCTCATTAAAAAAACGTGTAAATGACTTGTGGGCACAATTATGAGGAGATCAGGCCTGCACATACAGAAGTGCTAGAGGAGATCTATGTCAAAACTACAATACCAACAATCGTATATGCAATGACTGTATGTGCCACCAGCAAATACAACAGGTTCCAAAAGGCTCATAGTAGAGATGTACACGATTGCAAAAGAAAAGGAAAACATGCAGAGACATATTTTTGTGCATGGTCTCACAACCAAATGAAAGATTCCGATTCAAAAGATTAAGGTCAGAATTTGAAAGGAGCACGTTAGATTTTAGATGACCAATACTGTGGAATGCTCTGCCAAATACTGTGAAAGATGGCTGTAGGAGTATAGTAATCTCAAAATAGAGCAGCTGTGATAATAGACTGACGTTATCAGCAATTCATGATTATTATTAGGTATGTACTTTTAACTTAACAGGTCTACATCTACCATCTTGTGGCTGCCATTTTCAACTTGCATGATCCCCCAAAAGCTTCATGGTACCTTTGTAGTCCTCCAACATTCTGGTAAGGTATACATTTTAAATGCTTCGAATAAATAATACTCTGCAAGCAATGGAGATTTAGGAGTATATACATGTAATGTACCTGATGCTTCACAACTAACACTATATCTTCTCGATCATACAAAGTTTCTTTGTAGTGTTCTTTGTGTCTTTTGACCTTGGGAGCCATTCACATACTACGTCACTCTAATTTTGGCATTTTTATACACCCACCCACCCCCTGTCGCACTTTGTCATAAATTCAAAATTACCCACCCATCCTCCAAACCGTGACGTTACATTATGAATTTCAATAGGATCTTTTTCTGCTTTCAAAATAATGTGTTTATTATGTCTCTTTTGGCATCAAAATGGCAGCAACATAGGATTGCCAGATTATTTTCAGACGTGAACTTGGTCTTAAAAAGGGCCAGATGTGCTGCTGGTAGGCAGAATGTGCTAAATATCGAGTTGCTTAACAAGTATGACATTACACTGCATAAACAACCCATCCACCCTTGTCACACTTTGTCGCAAAAATCAAAAGACCCCACCACCCCTTTAGCGTGACGTAATATTTGAATGGCCCCCTGTCTTTTGACTTTGTACTTATGCAATAATATATAGTAAAGGTCTAAACATTGTATGTCTATGCTAAAGCCAATTATATCATCGTCTTGCTAGCTCATTTCCTTATCACTTAAGCTGGCCTCTTGTATTGTTGTTCTTTCATTTATACCAGGAGAGGACCGGCTAATTTTTCGGTCCGGACATAGTTTGATTAAACCGGTGTATGACTTCTAGAGAGTGTACATTGCTGGGCAGAGATATTGAAAAAGTTGCAAGTTTTCGATAAATTCGCAGTGCCAATGCCAATACTTTCATATTTTGATTGCATAGTGTTCCACTTCATGCAGCCGGCCGTTCGGGCATTCGTCCAAACGGCCCGATCTTCCCTTCGATCCCTGATTTGTAAGGCTTTTTCTTCTACAAAGGACACATTTCTATACTCAAAAAGGAGATTTCCAAGGATTTAAAGGGCGTTGTCAAAACTTTTCCAGGGCTTTGGCCAAAGACCTCCATTTCTCCTTCCACTACCCAGGGGAATGATACCCGATATTTGATGTGCTAGAATCACCACTGGCAACATCTTCTGTAGCTTACAGAACAGCGACGAAGCTGATTCCTCTTAGCAGGGGGCGGGCTAGTTTGGACGGCAAATTCTCCCAAGGGCGCGGGTGGCGAACAGTAACATGAAACATGACTAGATCAAGAAAACTTGTGGACGGAATTGACAAGTGATTTTGAGCCCGCCGTCCTTTTCACTCCCCTCAGCTCTGTGACTTTTGCAAGTTCACATTTTCATTGTTTTTGTGGATGCCCTCGATACACGTACTTTTGCAACGCGCATTCATGACGCAGAGAAAGTAGTAAACAACGAATCACAAGCCCCAATAAGACGAAACTCCATTTACCATGGCAAGGATCTATAAAGCTCTACTCACAATGGACTTTTGAAATAGGCTTTTTGTTTAGCGTCTAGAACCTAAGAAATTTTTTAGGCATGGCTTCATTGCAATACAAAACGCTAATTACAAACAATGGATGGGAAGAGAAGCCAAGTAGAAGGCTGTGATGGTTTCGAACTCTTAAATACTGGTTAGACTCCACATCTACGTCTGTGATCTAGTTGTAGTGGATCAGGCTCTGGCAAATTCAAGGACGATAGATTAAAGATGGTATTTTGGACATCTTTCTTAGCGTTGGCTACACTCTGCAGTGTAAATGAGGTTTGTTTACATGATTAGTTCTGTAAGTTTGACTTAGATCAGATAGATTTTACTTCATTCCTTTTGTTTTAACATATTTTTCTTTATTTACTTTATATTTTCTACGTTTATTCATGATATGTTCCCAAACTAACAATATAATGTAATTACGTTTTCAAAAGTGTTTGTATTGTATTTAACGTGCATAGAGGGTCCCTTCAAAAGCAGCACATGTTACCGGGTTTCTGTCTCTAAATACTTGAAATGAAATCAGATGTCTACATCGACAAACCCGTAAGATGTTTGATTGTTGGCCCTGTAGTGCTTACGAATAAATTAGTACTAATAACTGGCTCATTGCCCTGGTATAATCTATCAATCTTTTGAGGCTCGCCATTGCTAATTCTCAAGCTTGCTATAAATGAATAAATAGATAAATAAATAAATAAGTAAATTTATGTATATATATGAGTATATATATATATATATATATATATATATATATATGTATGTATGTATAAAGTACAATAAGCGATGAATTCGAGGAAATATATTCTACAAAGCTATGCAATCCGGAAAGAAATGCGCCACCTTGAAGGCCTAGGTTGCATGTGCCATATTTGCGCTTTTTAAATATCTGTTTAATTCTTATTCTTCATATCATTGTATATTTAACATTAGGTAGTTTTAATTAGAATTTATTAATATTCGGGGACCAACTTAAAATGTATTTACGTGAAATGACTTCGAATACAAAGTCTATGTAGCTAATCAGCATGTTCTTTATACAAAAGTACTTGGATTGGCAGCTAGTACTAAAAGTTTCTTAATTGGACGCAAAAAGTTTGGCATTCTAGTACTAATGGTTTCCTAATTAGTTTCTTATTTTCGAGACCGAAACTCAACTTATTGCTTGAACGTCAAACACTTGTAGGTGGATACAACTGATTAACATTACCAAAAATGTCCAAGCAGACCAAAATAACAAGTTACAGCCTTTCCCAAACGAAAATCATTCAAATTAACGAATGGAAGCAAGTCGATGTACTCTGTTTTAGACAAATTGATAATGTACAGTTTCTTAATTTTCCTTGAACACAGTACTACAGTTTCTTAATTTTTTAACCGGCCTACAATGTCTGCCAAAAGTCTTGGAACACTTCCTGTGATTCATGCTGTAGACGAACTGCAAAATCCCCTCTCCTGTACAAAAATGTCGTTTGAAGGTGATAGGAATAGCACTTTGGAGGGAGAAATGGTGTCTTTCCATATAGCTAAGGGCTTCGGCTATCGATTCAACATGGTATGAAGGGGCAAGAGGGCTCACACTTCTCATTTCTGCGGCGAAAATAGGACATGGGGTGAAAATTCTTAACACTGTACGGGTGCTTTAAGGACTTTTGGCAGACCTATTTTCTTATAAAGCATTTTCTTATAAAAAAGCCGTGTAGTAGAAGCAACAGCTCATTTCTCAGCTCTTTCAGCAGTAGTGGTTATTTGGAAGGGGGACAAGGAGGGCAATATTCGCTCCAGGTATCATCACGTTGGTAAATTTTCTTCACAATTAGTTGAACAAAAGTAAAAATAGACGTTTTTTAACAGGGAAACTGTGTCTTTACCTCAGTGTTTATTTTAAGCCATAGGTTGTGGTTTGAGATCTTTGTGATACAGAAAATATGAAAAGGTCTACATCTGAGTGGCCAACCCGCGGCGGCCTTTTTACACGTTTTTAAAAACGGCTTCGGGCGGCTATTACATTCATATTGAAGTGTGTGTTTTTACATATGTTTACTGACCTGAGTTCAGTAAGATATTGTCATGTGAGTATAATTAAATTATAATAATAATTATAATAATTATAATTATTATAATTATTATAATTAAACTACCCAATGCAATTGGTAGTGTTTATTTTAACTAAGTTATTGAGATCCTCAATGCTGCTAGCAGAAAGTGCTATTGTGTTGTCATCTTCAAAATTACACATAGACTCGCTACCAGTAGTAACGAAGATATCGTTTATAAAAATATTGAAGAAAAGTGGATCAAAATTTGATCTTTGTGGTACTCCTTGGTTTAGAGAGCCACATATGCTGAAGTATCAGCTTGACTTCACAGACTGCTTTCTGTCTGTGAAGTAGCTCTATATCACTCTAAGGGAGTACTAGCTTACACCATAGGCGTGTAATTTTTGCAATCAGTAGGTTTGTTGGAAGACAATCAAATACTTTAGATAGGTTCGTGAGAGTAGCTGCAACATGTTTGCTATGCTCTAAGTCAGTCTTCTAATCGTCCATTAGTGCTATCAGTGCATGTTGACAAAATGGAAACTTTTATTAACATAGCGGCAGAGAATTTTTAATTTGGATAGAGAGGAAGCTACCAAATATCTATTCGTTCTCTTTTGGCTACATTTATGTAGGTGTTCCCCATAAGCGTAGTAGAGGGGTTGCAGGGGGCTGCAGTATTTCTCATTTGAACAGAAATCCGTTTCTCTCAGGCAGCTTTTCTGAAAGAACAATAGGAAATTTTCTGACGGCACTTCAGATCTCTTTGTTCATTCGGGCAGAATGTTTTACACTCCACTGAATTTGGAGCCCTCCTATGTCCATGGTTCTCTCGTGCGCATTGAAACCGAAAGCAGGGTTCCTCATGCGTCCCTTTCTGCGGCGGAAATAAAACAGCACGGACAGCAGTTCCTACAGAAATGACTGTCATGTAAACACAAGGTCCAAACGTAATCAGGTCGAGCAGTATGGAGACTAGACAGGTCCAAAATGGAGACTAACGCTTTAGCAGAAAGTGACTCTCAGTCCGCCAATTCTTGCCTTTATGTATTTCCTACTTTGATGACTTCATTGATTTCCAATTGCTTTTGTTTCTTCCCATTAGATTGCAAAAGGTGATGGTGTAGTGTCTGTTCTACTGAGACGTTTTCACAATCCTTACAGTGCATTTGAAAATGGCACACTCTGTGATGAAGAGTTCAAAGGCGACAATTGTGACAACTGGTTTGAAATAAGGTTGAAGAGATACTTTCTCTCATATGACAGTGAACCGTGGGAGTACTATGGGAAAACTAACATTCTTGGAGGTGATGCTTTTCACTTTCCAAAAGATGGCAAAGCTATTGGAACAAATATAACAAATCCTTTTCTCTTCAAGTTCAAGGGGAAATGGCCAGTGAGTGAACAATACTTTTTGTATCTACCACAAGTCAAACTCCACAAAACAAAACTGAAAATTACAATTACTTTGTATTGTTACATACAAAAACGGCATGTACTCCGTGAAAGGGCCTATTCTAATAGGACAAGCTAAGCTGCCGAGAAGGGGGCAGGAAGCAAATAGTTCCAGGGCTGGAAGATCTTGAGACCCTCACAACTCAAGCGTATCATTTTCCAGGGTTTACACCCACAACTTCAATTTTCTACTCCCTTCACTCGTAGGGGTTCTAATGCTTCTCTTTTGCCCCAAGGCATTAAAAATCGCTCAGTAGCCCAGGGCTCTAGCTACCGCTAGTCCAGATACAATCAAAGCCCTAAGTCATTTGATAGTAGTATTCCAATTTTTGGCCTTGTTGATAGCGATCATCTATCTTGAAGGGTGCCTTTGTCATTGGTGTAAAGAACTGGGATGATGATTCAGGGAAGCCAATTGGATCAATACCTAGCGCCAACTCATATTTGATATCAGAATTTGAAACAGCGATGTCTATGTACATAGCACCGAGTAAAGATCACAACTCAAATCTCTTTGTAAAAGATGCTGTCCTGGAGACTCGTGTGTTCCGCCTCTTTGTGGGATTCAGGTATGAGTGTGTGTTGTGTAGAGTTGCCTTTTACATTTGAGCTTGCAATACAGGCACGCCGGAGTCGGGGGGCTCCAGTCTTCTCTCACTTTCTTGCAACTGTAGGATGCCATACAATAGAAAACCGTTCCTACGTAAGGTAGAATGTATTTTGACATTCAAAAGTGGTTTCCTTGAACTATAAGAGAGCAGTTTTAAAAATTTACGGGGCTCTGCCTCTGACTTCCTTTCCGGCGCCCCAATAGTAACTTGCCATTCTTCCCCAGCCCCCTCAATCAGTTTTATGCTCCGGCGTACTTGTAGTAGTGATAAGCTTGGGGTAAAGATGAAATCCCATCCCATCCAGCATTGCGTGGCCTCCCCCGTGGCCTCCCCCGTGGCCTCCCCCGTGGCCTCCCCCGTGGCCTCCTCATCATCTGCACAAAGACAACTCGCTTACACGATGTAACTGCAATTCAAGATGGAGGAATTTTTGGTGAGTTCAGATTGCATACGAATAAGGTCCTGCAACGCTATGATTCTAATCGGTGGGACTTAGTGGTCCAAATTACACCTCGAAGAGAGGTGGTGATAAGATGGAAATATCCCCACATCTGAACATACTAGCTCTCGTCGGAAGGTGGTATCTCTATCTAGTATTTGTATCCCTCCGCTATACCGGACAACTGTCTGAAAAGAAAATATATGAGGTGCCTGGCAAGACCGATGCCTCTCTCCGACATGTACACCCAATGTATGAGCTCCATCATAGTCATGCCATTACAGCAGAAAACACATTTTTCATCATTGGTCAAAGACTTGCATTTAGCATGTTGTTGAGAATGTAGTTAATCTCCATGATTTTAACTGTTCAAATTCTTTCTTGCGTTATTCTATTCATACATACATACATACATACATATATATATATATATATATATATATATATATATATATATATATATATATATATATATATATATA
>OLMO02000275.1:3566277-3583298 GCA_900291935.2 Cassiopea xamachana
AATCTTAAGTATATAGCTCTGCATATAGCATTGAGCACTTTGACGATACAATTCTTTTGGATTGTTATATATATATATATATATATTTCAAGCCACTTCTTGTCAACATGGAAGGGCAATGTTCTACTACAGGTGGATCAAACTCATTTAGGCCCATGGCTCACAAAAGGCATTCTATGAAGCCATGTGGGCCGGGTAGGTTGATGGGGTACAAAAAGTTGTTATGGTTGCTTTAAAAAATATATGTCAGCTCATTGAATGTTTCCTGTCTGGCACGCTAGACAATGACAGAAACTGGGGGGACTAGCTTTTTCAAACACCAGTTAGTACAATGAAAAAATATTGCTGGGTTTCAGGTTACTCAAAATTCCTTAGGGGACCATATTGAAGGTCTTGGCGGGCCGGATCCGACCTGAAGGCCGTATGTTTGACTCTCCTGTTCTACTACGTTCTGAACAACGTACCAAGATTACTTTTTGGGCCAAACTTCCACTATAAGTTAGAATGAATTTCATTTTACATAGAGTTTAATGATTTATGAGTGTATGTAATGCATGCATATTGTTAATGAATTTCAGTGCCTGGTGTGAAGAAGGCTTTTATGGTTGGGCTTGTGACGTTTTCTGCAAGGAAAATGCCTCGATTGGGCATTACACCTGCGATCCGAATACTGGAGCGAAAAGATGCAAGGCTGGGTGGGAGGGCTCTCATTGTCACAAACGTGAGTTGTTCTTCTAAATGCGTTGTATATGCAAGTTGTATTGTTAACTACACGTCTTTTTATAAGAAACCACTTTAAAAGCAACCTAGTACTAGACAGCCTAAAATTTAAGAAACTTTTAGAACTACAAAAATAGAGCTAAGAAAATTTAGATAAACAGCACATTGAAATCGTTACCTTTTTCAACGTAAAGCTGTACCAAAACAATGTGAGTATGACATTGCTTTAGAATTTAATTCACACTGACGTATTGCGTTTGCTATAAGACAGATAGTTTGCTACATTCACCTTCTCAGTACGCGCTCACAGCAATTAAGTTCGCTAAATTAAGAAACTTTTGAGAAACTTTTAGAACCACAATGTGGCGAAAATTTAAGAATCTTTTAGTACTAGGCCTTGAGCTAGGTTTCTTATAAAAAAACATGTGCTTAGTTTCTTGTATAATTCAATTCAACTGAAAACCAGGATTACCGTGTGCCAATGAATTGGCTAATTTCATACTTTATATTTTTCTAACTTTCCCTCTTACTCCATACTGTGAATATTTGATTTATTATTTACTTTATAAGCTTAAGTGTAAACTCTTTTAGCATGACCCTTGTAAGACAGATTTTGGTATCTGAGGGGTTATGATGCGTCGTTACAGTCGACTCTTGTACTTAGGTAGCGTCCATAATAATGCGTTTTCGTTAAGATACATCTAAATGTATGCGTTTTCATACGCAAACGCATTAGTGTGGACGCTACCTTAGGGTAAGTGTTAACATGACTTTACATCAGGCTTTTTCATTTTAGGGGGGCGGTCGCCCTCGCCCGTGCAAATGCCCTCGCAAACCTATTTACACTGGCGATTGACCGCTCTCACAAAAACCTGATTTAGCCCCTAATAATTATTACTCTGTACACAGTCGAATGTCAAAAACTGTGTGCTCTTTGAAGAGTGTGCTCTAAAGATACACGTTTTTTTATAAGAAAAAAGTTTATAAGAAAATGAGGCTCAAATCGTCAAAATCTTAAGAAAATCGTAAGAAAATCAAGAGGCTCAACTTCCAAACTTTATTGTTTTTATAGGCCCAACATAGGTATTTCGTCATTATTGCATTCAAAATGTTAAAGATGGAATTCAAATTCAAGTATACAATGTTATTAACGAAAGGGTAAACCATTTTAGCCAGTTTATTCCAGTAAAAGTTAAGAAAAATTTAAGAAAATCTCAGGCTCAATTTCGGGAAAAGTTAAGAAAATTGAGGCTCAGGCAAAATAATGATTTTCTTATAAAAAAAGTGTATTAAAGTTGGTTTTGTTTTTGCATTGCTAGCTGTTCGTTCTGTGTTGTTTTGTCACTGAGCTTTTAGTTGATTTCTATCAAGCTGGGACGGTGCTAGGAGTGTAGTTATGTGTTTTTCTGAGTTGTATAATATTTTCCATTCTATTCTGGAAATTTTATTTACAAAATAGCGACAATAACGCGCGCGCTCTCTCGCTCTCTCTCTCTCTCTCTCTCTCTCTGTCTCTCTCTCTCTCTGTCTCTCTCTCTCTCTCTCTCTCTCTCTCTCTCTCTCTCTCTCTCTCTCTCTCTCTCTCTCTCTCTCTCTCTCTCTCTCTCTCTCTCTCTCTCTCTCTCTCTCTCTCTCTCTCTCTCATAAAAAGGATAAAGAATTTGTTACCAGACCCATAACTAGTGTGTTCTTGACGGTGTTGGGGGATGTCTATGAAACAAACAATTTTATCGCCCAATCACCCTCCTAGGTTGATTTGTGCGGGCGATGTACCGCCCTTGTGACAACTTTTTCACCAAAAGGCCTGCAATATATCCTACCTCTCATGTCTGTGCCAGCATCCATGGCCAAGGTCGCCGAGAGGGGGGGCAGGGGGCAAATTGCTCCAGGGTCACTAGCTCCAAGGTGTCCTCATAACACCCAATGCTTCAAGGTCTTGGGGGCCTCATAAAGTAAACCAGCAGTAATTTTCCAAAATTAATTTCTAGACCCTGAAAATTTTCTGCACGCTTCGCTGGCAGGGAGCCTCCTCCTTCTCTGTTGCCCTAGGACCTCAGAATTCTCTTGGCGGTCCTGTCCATAGTCAATAAGTGAGTAAAGCTTCCCTTTTCTCTGACTTTTCCCTGACTGATTGTTAAAAGCACTACCTTTCTCTCTGACTCACATTTCACACATATGCAAAAACAATTATAAGGAATATAGTAGAAGACTAATTAACAGAGAGGAAGACAGAAAGAAGGCTTTAAATGCAAGAAGCAATACAGGAGTTATGCAAATGAAATTAAAATCTTTTCTTTTTATATCTACAATTTTATATGAGCACGAACCTGAAGTTTGGTGGAAAATTAAGAAGAAAGAAAGACCAAGCCTGAGACTGAAGCAATGTCGTAAAATGTATTTTTTGACAACGATACATATGATTCCCACAAAAGTTGGACATAAAATGTCTTTTCTTTGCTAGCCTAAGGAGGATTGACAGCACTATTTTCAATAAAATACATTGATATACAAGAAAGACCATCTCAGAAGTAAAATTTGTCCAATGGACCAGTCTCACTAGACGTACATGATATCCAAAGCAAAATGTTTGAGATAAAATGGCTAAAATGCTAATGAAAACATCCAAAAATGAACTCAGAAATGTGTTTGTCATGAAATTGAATGCACGGGGCTTAAATATTACAAAATAACTTTCATCCAGCAAAAACTACTTCTAGCAGAAGGCTTCAAAGTTGCCTGACGTACGTGATATCGTACAAACTACATCATCCCAGTAATATTTTGTTTGTTGAGATTTCTCTGAATTTCTAAGAGCGAATCGTAAATAGCAATGCTAATAGATGAAGTTTCAAATCAACTTGAATGATTTAGTCAACTTCTTCACTTGCTGGAAAAATTTGATAAAATGTCACTTGACTGTGTGGCGGATGCAATTTTGAAAACAACCTCAATCAAACAAAAAATATTGTAAATTTCAAAAACATTCGCTAGTTGTATTTTTAACCTCTAGAACATTATATCGTCATCAATACTCTGTTGATTTCGCTTATTTTGTGCCCCAAGCTAGAGAGTGATTTTTACACCCCTGGTTGGCATTTTGTGAGAATGACCCTAATGGGCTCTCAATCAATCAAAACATCAATGGTTGTCGGGTATATTGCCTAATTCCTAACTTACCTACCCCCTACTAATTTAAGAACAAATAACGAACAACGCAGTCTCAAAGTTTTGCGAAATCTAAAAACAGCCAGTCTGAACTTCAATTTTAGTGATTCTTATACGAAAGAGAATATAAAAATCTTTGTAGGAAATTAAAGATTAACGATTTGAGGATAACTGAACACCGTAAGTGACCTAATAACCAGATTACAGCCTGGGGCAGTTATTCAGACAGGGGCGGTTATTTGGCTAAAATTTTGAATTAGTCATTCTTTCAATAGTTTTTATAATGAGTAAAGCTCAAAATGTGTGACTACGAGAATCTGCATGAACATCACCAATGCGAAAAAGGGCTCTTTCCTGCGTAAGGGGAAGGCTATTTTGTAGGGACGTTTAGTACTAAATACTTTTTTCATACCGGAGCACTTATTCGGGTAACAGCGGCTACGACGAACTGGGCTGTTATTTGGTGATTTACGATACTCCATTTCTGATTTGTAGGTATTGAATTCTCTTGCTAGCAACAAGTTGTTTTCCAATGATTAGTGATGTTATTCTCGATTGGATTTATCACTAGAACTTCTCGTGATAAATCCAATCGAGATCAATCATAAACTTCTAGTAGAAGATTTACATTCCTATACGACCTAATATGGTCTGGATGATAGGAGACACTGATACAATAACAATCCATGTTCATTCTCTATCTCATTCCTTAGCAATCTGCAGTCCTGAGTGTGATCTTTCTCATGCAAATTGTCCAGAGCCAAACAAATGCGAGTATGTTGTATTGATTTTTGCCCATGTCAGTTTGTTTACTATGTCGTTTAGGCCCCTTAAAAAGCATTAGTTTATCATCCCCGCCCGCTTCAGTTTTCTTCCTGCGTCAATTTTTTCCATTTTCTAAATTATTTTTTTCATGTTTATCTTGATAAATATTGCATCATTGGGAACTAATAATATTGAATTCGCAATTAGACGTTGCTTCGTGTCAGTCCAATGGCTGCATTCATTTTTTTCAGCTGTAAATCAACAAAGGAATCAAGTGTGAACAATGCACACTTTTTCTACCTTCTACGAGGGCGCATAACATCCTCATAACGGTATTTATAGTCGAAATATAGCGTTTCATTACTATGATAAAGAATTATGCAATCACTCGAAGCATGCCAGATTGCAATCCTTTATTCAGAGAGTAAAAAAAGCCCCCGCCCGGGGCTAAAAATTTTCGAAAAAGGATGATAGACTAATGCTTTTTAAGGGGCCTTACCAATGAACTATAATGGAATGAAATGCCACAAGCCAGACTGAAAACTTTGCTGCGCGCTGAAGATATGTTTTGCTTTGCAAATGCCTTGCCTGCGGACTGGCTTGCGCGCTTTCCAATATTGGGCGCGCACAATCATTATAGTGGTTATTTGGCTGAGCATTTGAAGAGGCAAATAACATTAGATTATTCGCAAACATTTCGTAATCTGATCTGCGCAAAATATTCTGGGAAGTTGCCGTTGGCGTGCACCATGAAGTCTTAAAAATTTAAGTTGTCCGCATACTAAGAAAACTTTCCAGTCTGAGCCATAAGGTCTGAGCCATAAGCACTGCTTTGTAAATTCAATTGTGCATAATATGCTAAATATGCATTAAAACATAATATCGCAGAAGGATCTGTTTTGTCAACATGAATCTACCATTCATATGGTTTCAATGGGAATCGGTAATGTCAGCACCGTAGCGACTGTGCGAGAATAGGCCATAGAGCCTACATTCCAATCCAGTTAAGTCATACCCCGAATAAGTCGGCCTTTCGCTTATTCGGACTAATTTCTCTTTCCTTTTGAGATCAAGTCAGAATGCTGAGTGAGGGGGCTGGGGATGAGTGGTAAGCTCCTATTGGGCGTGGCAGTGGGAGTCAGGGGAGGAGTCTTAAAATTTTTGCAAGTATGCCTTCAGACAGCAAGAAAAGCCCCTTTTGTGTATCAAAGCACATCTTATCTTAGACAGGATATGCTATCTATTGCAAGAGGTTATAAACTTGCAAAAAGGTGGGAGACTGCAGCCCCCCAGCCCCCCCGGCTCCGGTGTGCCTGAGCTCGTGAGGTGTTCAAGTGTTTGTCAGAGCTCAACAAATCGCTTATGTACTTACTCTAGTGTCTCTAATAGAAAGGGGAGGTAATAGAAGGGGTGTCCATTTCGACCAATTTTCAATAGAAGGGGGTGATAATAGAAGGTTAGGTGTTCATGTCAGCCAATTTTCAATAGAAATGGTTCCTAATAGAAGGGGTCCATGTTTGTAAGCTTTTTTATTAAAAGGCAATGTGATTGCTGGGGGTGGTGACACTGGTTACTTGATTATAGATAGCACGAAAACAAATCTGAAACTTCTTGGTATCGAGGGAGTTTCAAAAGAGGAGTCGTTTCAGGTTCGCACTGTTTTTTAAAAATCGAATAGCTAGTATTCCGAGCTTCTGGTCATGGCGGATTTGTACATTTGATAGAAGGGGGTGCTGATTAGCAAAAGGGGGCAAATCCTCTTTAGATTAGTAGACAGGGGGCGTCTATTAGAAACACTAGAGTACACTCGTAAAAATTTGCCCAGTTTCCAATGCTTCCGTAACTTTAAAAAGTTCGAAAAATTCCATTGGTTGAAGCCTAAAAGTGTTTGCGTTTTCATACCTATTTTTGATTGACACATTTTGATTAACTTGTTGCACCAACATTACTTTTTAATTTACGTTTGTGCTTCTTCATATCAAACTGTGGTCATGTGTCTTTATTAGAACAGTTCACTGAAAATCATGCACTTTTAGTAAAGACACATGATAATATTTTGATGTGAAGAGGCAGAAAAGTAAATTAGAAAAGCTAGAGACAATTGACGTAACCAAAAGGAGCTTTTGGTCATATGAATTGTCTCTAGTTTAAGGAAAATTATGTAAATACGAGTGGTAAATCCATTATGACATAGCAACCAATAAAATCAAGATTTTTTAGCTCTGTTAATACTGTATTTGGCAGAAGATTCAACTGTGATTAAACTCAGTTTAATAACACTTAATGAATGTTATCAAACTGAATATTAGGACTTTTGTTTCAGACAGTCATATCTTTATCTCTAAGGTGTTATCGTGGCTGGAGGGGATTAACGTGTGAACAATGCGAAGCGAAATACTGCTCTGGTACGTATTCACTGTCATTTCCATTTCATTTAATACAAGTGTAAGGCCTAGCTCATACAGCGCATTATGTGCGCGGCGAATTAAATTCAATGTAAAGCGCTGACAATGCGCTGCAAATAGCAGTGTTGAGCCCTGTTTACACTACACAAACTAACCTAGGTTGGCCCCAGGTTAAAACTAACCCAGGTTAGTTGTAGTCACGTTTACACTTGTTCATTCCAAATTTGTAGTGTGAACAAAAACTGGGGTGAACCCAGGTTAGTTTAGTATCAACGCATGCGCAGTAGGGAAAAACATAGTAAGATAGTTCTTTTACTAACTGAAATGTTCTTTTCAAGCCATTCTCAGCCTTTAGTCCCTTTTCAAACTTCCCAAAGATCCGCCTCTTCCTTGTCGACAAGTTAAGTTAAAGCTAAATTGCTGCTTTGGCCCGAATCCTATTATGACCTGTAAAAACTTAGTATCTTTTTAGCAGCGGTTCTAACAATGTTTAAATGCTTCGCACATGTCTAATTCATTAATCGAAAGCAGGAATTCCCTAGATATTGAGAGTTTTCTGCTGTTCTGTTGAAATGTACCCAGTACTTTGCTAATGGAGCATGCGTAGAGGAAAAACTAACCCAAAGTTGCCCCAGGTTTGCGTTTACACTACATTTTTACAACACTAACCTAGGTTTGACCTAGGGCAAACCCACCTCCAGAAGTGGATTGAATCAACCTTGGGCGAACCTGGGTTAGTTCGCGTTTACACTACGAAAAACTAACCTAGGTTAGTTTCAATCTGGGGCAAACCTAGATTAGTTTGTGTAGCGTAAACAGGGCTTTGGTTTCATTCACCGAATTTCATTGAGCGCATCAAATTGGATCTTTGTTTGTTCAAAGGTTTCACTTGGCAGCACCCTTTAGATAGAAAAGCAAAAGGTGGCTCTGAGACAGAGCTTGGGTCACAAGAGTCTCGCGACTCTACAAAATAAAAACTTTCTTGAACCAAACAGGGCTTTGATCTATGTAATTTGTTATGCCTGAGCCACATTTACGTTTCATAGATGCTTTTTTCCTTATGGCTATGCAAGATTTGAGTTTCGTTCTGGTTTGAACATCAGTGAAATCGAAGATTTTGTTTCTTTCATTTAGACGATTGTGTTTATGTATAGCGATCTTAAAGGTGTTTACATGGGTGCCCGCTAAACACGGGCACTCCCACCCCCAACTGTGATCTGCAGATTAGCTTTAGAAAGGTAAGAAATGTCTCCACTAACCTGTTCATGCCGAGTGAATTGTTGAATGATGACAGGAAGTTACATCCTGCAAAGCATGTTGATTGATGGCATCACAGATCACTGTACTTAAGCATGTGACCACCTGCCATGCTTGGTTGGATGTAGAAGACAATTGTTGACAGAATTTGGGTGAAATGATTGTGTAAAAATGATCGCAAACCTACGCTAGGCTATATCGTTCAATAAAAAACGGAAGGAGATGCAGAACCATGTAGCCTGTGAACTAACTTATAAGTCCTTTTACGCCGACCCTTAATGGTGTTAATTTTCCTTAGTGGTGTAAAAATGGCCGGCGATAAAGGGACCGACAATTCACAATTTTTGCGAAGCAGTGGCGTGATTTTGGTAGCTCTTACTTTTGGAAATACTTATCGCGTAATTAGAAAAGGGGCGTCTTTGGAAATGCTTATGCTTGATTGTTGGGATGGGGAGAAGAGAGGTAAAGATGTAGATATATGCAACTATATTCGAATCAAAAACGTATTTAAATTGGTTTAGAAATATGAATCAACGATCGACAGAAGCGACAGAAATTGCGATACGCTCTTTTCTTATGAGAATAAAATTTACAAGAATATTGAGGCTCAGAATCTCTGAGATTTAGGAATAATGAGAGGCCTTGCACTGGTAAATATCATACTTTTTTAAATGATGTAAGCTGTGGCCCAAAGGGGCGGTAGACCAAATTTCTTCCCTGGAATTATAAGGGCCGGGATAAAAAGGCCGGCGTTAAATTAGGGCTGGGGTAAGAAGGGCCAGTTAGGTATAATGATCTATTATCTATTGAATACCTCGAATCACAGCATATTAGCTTAGTCCATTCAGTGGCACCAGAAACGTCCGGGGCCCCTAGGAATTCAATAGGGTTTGGGATCCAAAAAGTACAAAAAGAACCTGTCTCCTCAAAGCCTCTGAGAAGCCCCTTGAGTACACTGAATGCTTGGGACCTTTCGAATTTGTTCCAACTCCAACCAACAATAGTAAACAAAAATCCTGGCACAATTTCTATTATGCACTTAACTGTGACCCTCTTCTTCCTTCAAAACAATGTTTAGAAACGACAAATATGCATAAAGTATTTGGTGAATGTACAGAAGTAATTGAAATTTTTACGGGCCCAATAACACCAAGTGTCTCATGAGCAAAACAACAGTGGTAAAGGGGGAGAAGCGGTGCCTGTATGTTGCAAGGGTGAAAGTTTTGAGAGGATAATGATTTTCCATTTTTGCCACTATTGTATGTCAATTAAGCCGCTGAGGCCATTGACTCTCTTGACTCTATCAGACGCTTGCTGTGCTCTAATAATTAATAATTCTTCTTCAAGCTGACGCTCCAAAGAATGAAGAAGATGAAGGTAATAAATTATTATGAGAAGTGATTTAAAGAATTGTGATCAAAATTTGTGTGCACCTTAAATTTGTGTGCACCTTAAAGATGCTTGTCAAATTCAGTTAATGCTATTTCCACGCTTATTTACACTAACTTGTTTATCAATTAATTTTATGCATAGATTAGGTTAATTTATTGTGTTGCTAGACAAGTTTTCGAAGAAATTTTGCTATAAAAGGCTCTAATTTAGCAAAGAAATGCATGACCAACTAAAATTGGACACATAGCTTATTCTCTGTGAACTACCTTGTTAGCCCTTTCTACGCCGGTCCTTAATGGCTTAAATTTTCCCAAGTGGTGTTAAAAGGGCCGGAATTAAAAAGACCGACAATTCATGATTTTTGCGAAGCAGCGGCGTTGTTTTTGTAGCTCTTATTTTTGGAATTACTTATCACGCAATCAGAGAAGGGGGGTCCTTTGAAATTTTTATGTTTGATTGTTGGGGTGGGAAGGGGAGGAGAGAGGTGAAGATGCAGATAAACGCAAGTATACTCAAATCAGAAAAATTTTTAATCAGTTTAGAAATACCAATCAACGATCAACAGAACCGATAGAACTTACGATACGCTCTCTTTCCATGAGAATGGAAGGCTTAAGTTTTGGAATAATGAAAAGCCTTGTCACTTTTCACTATAATACTTTTGTGAATGGCGCAAACTGTGGTCCTAAGTGGCAGTAGACCAAATTTCTTCCCTGGCGTTATAAGAGCCGGCGTTAAATTAGGGCCAGTATAAAAGGGCCAGCAAGTTATAATGATCTATTATCTATTGAATACTTCAAATCACAGCATATTAGTTTAGTCCATTCAGTGGCATACCAGAGACGCTCGGGGCTCCTAGGGATTCAGTAAGGTTAGTGTCCCACCTCAATTTTCCCTACAAAACTTACAACACTGTCTCCTCATAACCTCTGAGGGACTCTTTCATTACATTGAATGCTGGAGACCTTTCGAAGTTGTTCAAAGACCTTAACGTACAATAGTCATCAAAAACCCTAGAACACTTTGCACTCTCTATTCTACACTTAACTATCGCCTTCCTCCTCCCCCTAAACAATATTGCTTTTTTGGGAGAAGTGCATGCGGTACTCGAAAAATTTCACTTGCCCAAGAACGGTGTGTGTCCCATGAGCAAAACAGCATTGTTCTAGGGGAAGATGGGGGGCGTGTAAGGAGCTAGTTGAAAATTCTGAGAGTATTATGTTTTCCATACTTTTTTGAAAATGCCCGAGGGACTTTTGGCGACTATTGTAGAACATTATTTTAGTATTATTATTGTTATTATTGAAGTAGTTTTACAATCCTGTATGATAAAGACAAGCAGTCTATAGAACGTCCGCTCAATAGTCGCCAAAAGTCCTGCGACACTTTGCACCTTTTTGTTCTGCACTTAACTGTCATCCCCTCCTCCCCCTAAAAAGTGTTCTTTTTTTGGAAAAGTACATGCGGTAATCAAAAAATTTCACTTACCCAATAATGGTGTGTCTTATGAGTAAAAAGATTGTTCTAGGGGAAGAATTGGTGCGTGTAAGATGCAAGGGTGATCTATTTTGAGAGGCCTATGTTTTTCTATAATCTTTTGTAACTGTCCCAAGGACGTTTTGCGATTATTGTACGTCAGTTACGCCCCTGAGGCCATTGATACTCTTGATTCTCTCAGACACTTGCTGTGCTCTAATAATTTACCATTTTTCTTAAAGCTGACGCTCTGAAGATTAAAGTAGATGAAGGTAATAAATTATTATGAGAATTCACTTAAAGAATTGTGATCAATGCACCCAGAAAGGTTCTAGAATGCATGAAGTGCTAAGAACTACTTTTCTGTCCGGAATAGACGCTTACCCGACTTACTTTTTTTCGAAGAAAGTGCATACCAGAGCATTCTCATTTCAGCCCTCCTCCCGCGTATTAAGTTTGGTCCAAGATGGCATTATCCAACCCAGACCTAGAAGTTGTGTTGGAAAGTAAGCACTTAAAAGGAGAAAAATTGCTGTCAGAAGCACTCATAACGTAGCTGGAAGTCGTACCAATGATGATGGCATTGAGAGAGGATGGTGGAAAAATTATTATTATGCTGGCAAATAGCTAAGGAGCTGTGTTTCTAGAAAATTGTAACGGCCCCCTGTTTATTGCGACTCCCCGGCTACTTAGTTTAAGACTTTTTCCAACCCCCCAACTATTACTACTCCCTTTTATTCCGGACTGTAGAGTAGCTTTAAAGCATATGCTTTTCAATGCAATTTACTTTGCAGGGCAGCAACCTTTATCACTGAGAGTCTATTAATCCTAGGTCTCTTGAAAAGCTTTGTACACCTTTCAACAACATTGCCATCTCCTAAAATCCAAGGTGCTACTTTGGACTAGAAGTTTGCCTAATTCTATCTAGTGTCATTTGTATACTATTTGTAATGCACAACTCAAATAAGTGCAATGTTGGAATCCATCTTTTTACGAGAGCCTGTAAGAGAGAGCCCTTGTCCTGTCAGCCCATAATAAGAGATACTTATTGTAACAAGAAGAATACATAAGCCCATTTATACCAAGATAATTAGTAAAATAGCTAGAGACGTACCGCAATAGGATTTAGGAGTGTGACACCTCTACTTTTTGCCGGAGCCTTTAGTAATTATGTTATTTGTTGGCAAAAACCTGGCGTACTACTTACAGTTTGTTGGTAATGCTGGAGAATTTATTTAGCCTGTCGTTAAGGATTTTTGCTAGTTGTGCCATCCTAAAACTGTAAGAAGAGAGTCTGTGTTGTAGGAAATGTATTGGCCACGTCCAGTTTTGAAATCCTGGCAATAATTTGATTACTACTGCTGTACATGTGAAAGTATGAAACGAAGGAGAAAGCCAGCATAGAGTTATAGCATCCTTCTTCTATTGATAGGAGCGTACCTTTCCTCTATCCTTCTTTCGCAAGTGCATAATTAAGAACTTTTCCAGCCATACAAGTGCCTGATAAAGGGGGGCTGAGCCCCCCAAAATACTCATAATTTTAAGAAGGTGACTGAGCCCACCCTGAGCTCCCTTCCACGACCAGCCTGTTTCAACTATCTAACAATGTTTCGCTACCCTCACTGAATATTACACTACATGCAAGTTCTTATAAGCCTAACTTTGGTTTCTTTAGAGAAAGGAAAGTCTGGCACCTACATTGGAGCAAAAATTGGCGGTTTGGTCCTAGTAATTTTTATAGTTATTGTTGTTTACAAGATGAGTGTGCGGAGGAGAAGAAAGCAAACCTCAAGTCAATCGCAGAATGCCTGTATGTAGTTGCTATTTAATTCTTTCATTTTTTTAACTGTGCAATTTTCTTATATCTTCGCCAGTCATCAAGTACTCTATATACCCAACTACACACTTTTTTTAAAGAGAATACCCAACCTTTTGCTGAGCCTCAAAATTCATAAATTTTTTCGACTTTGAGCTTTACATTATTCTTCAAATATCGAAGGTGGAATTGTGTCTGTAGATCAAAGGAATATATTCAAATCATTTCTGATTTCTTACTTTATTATAAAGCAAGACAAAATCGGAGCAGAATAACAAATAATGTTTCTATAGTGGAAAAGTTAATCTACCAGCAGTACCATAACTCGAATACTCAAAAAGTCTAAGTCTTGCTGAAACTTGAGCCTTGCATTCTTTCTTCTTCCCAGCTTTTCCCGTATTTGGGGTCGCCGTTGCGGATGAGCCTTCTCCACGTATTTCTGTTGTTGGCCATCTCTGGATTCAAATCCTTCTCCCCTAAATCTCCACTTATGCTTTCAATCCAGCTTGACATTTTTAATTATTTACTTTTATACATGGGTGATTTCTAAAAATTTAACAAGGGGGAGCTCTACGTGCATGTTATAAAATGGTATGGCTTAGTTGCAAAGATGGAGACACAATATTATAGTCGAATTATGATATACTATAATCAACAATCCGAAAGATGTTAATAGCCATATAGCAGTGAGGAACTTCATCATAGCGATACAATACAAAATTTTGGAAGCTACGTCAATGCACTTTAGAAAGCAGGATCAATGCAAAGTGTTTAGGGGGAGCTGAGCCCTCAAAATGAGAAATAATCTTGAAAAAGAGGCTCCGTCCTCCTGATCCCGCCTATAAATCAATCCTGCTTCTATACCCATTCCTACACAAACGAGCTCCAGTTTCTCCAGTCCTACTGAGACAAGATACTTGTCCAATGGAGCTTTATTTGAAAAGTCCAGATTAAAAATTCTTGCAATATAGTTTGATACTTTCCTGCATTTTCTTGGTGATACAATACAATTACCATGTTGCAGTCTACTGACAAGCAGTATTGGACAACGGTGAAGCAATGTTTGGAATAAGGAATACAACGATGCCACGTTCTGTATGAAGTAAGGGAAACGTTAATATTGAAATGAATGAGGCAGAAGATTTATAAACCATGTTAATGCATTTATAATTGAAGTTAGAATTTTATAGAAGACGCACGGATGAACTCTTATCAAGTTGCCAGAGGGTATTAATCTTTTAGAGGGATAAACAACAATTTTTCTCTCTGTTTTCTTGGCAAAAACATGTTTTTAATGATTCAATTATGCATAGAAGTGCTTTCTTGAAATCTGAATAAGTAAGCTATAGAATATCTATACCCTAGAAGTTGTTACCCTATTTTTTACTGCAGACAGTTTCTGTCTTTTCTTTTCTCATGCCAACAGTCTTCTTAAAATGACGTTAAATACCATCTGGTAATTTTTTCATGGGTTAGTTGTCCCTTAGATTATGGATTTGCAGTTCAAGTGTCTCAGTATTTCACTTGACTTTAGTTGGAACCGTTTTTGATAAACATTTTTTAATCCTGAGGGAAAACAAGTGTATCCAGCAATATTTTAGAAATTTTCAATGATATCATGTTTGTTTTAGATCTTCCAAGTATTCTTAGTTACTTTTGTGTTATGCTGTTGTCTATAGATGCTAATGCCGCAGTTCTTAACTTTTCTTAAGGCACTGAGTCCCAACAAGTTCCATACATGCATTCATCCAGCCCTTTTTAGTTAGAAAATGAAAAGTGCTTCTTTTCTTTAAATTCAAAACATATGTATATTGTGTATAAACCATATACTTTATTAATGCACAGACCGTACCATACACCACTTCATGTAACTGGGGTGTAACAAACCGCCGAATACCTGAAACTGACCCAGCGAACCCTTGGCGAACCCAGGTTAAGAACCGCTGTTCTAATTCCTATAGAATCTGGCCTGTAGATTCTATACATACTAATCGAAAGTTCTAGAACTGTAACCCAATGAGTTGATAATAAAACGTATGCAATAACAATACTCTACCTTAATTCATGGAATTGTTGCGCGACTTTTATTTTCACGCATCTTTCTTTTACGCATTCAATTTTCGCGCACCTGGATCTCGCACATACCATAGTGAGGAAAAACAATACACGACATTCCTTGTTCTACTCTGCATATATTTTCAAATCTGTAACGTTCGTTCTGTCATAAAATACGACAACTAGCAATACCGGATAAAATGTTAAATGGACAATGCCCTGAAAATTCAAAAGTCGATTTACATGAAGATCTCAAGTCTCAGATTATCACTGATGATTTGAGACTTGAGATCTGCGTGTAAATCATATGACAAACTTTAGATTATAAGAGAAATTCTGATTGCTTGTTGCTGTTGTTTGTCTAAAGGAGCATCATCAAACAATAACTCTTGTTTTTCTTCCAATTTCGTGGAATCTAATTTTCGTGCAGCTCCTGAAAGGAAATAATTCGCGCACATCAGGTTTTCATGCAGCACAATAAGCGAAAATTAAAATATTTGTGCGCAGCACCCCTGTACCAAAATTAGATGAGCGTGAAGATATCATGAATTGAGGTGTATGCATGAACAGTGGTATACCAGTCAAACACAGGGCCACGGAGGGGGGAAGGGGGCAAATTGCCCCAGGGCCACAAGCTCCAATGGGCCTCATAACACCCAATTTTTAACACATTTTGACTCAAAATACGAATTAGGAAGGATTCTTAATTCGTATTTTTGTTCCTAATTTTTCAAGGGTAGTTAGTTTGCTTATTGTAATATTTGCATGTGGATTTCTGAATTTTTTTCTACGTTATCATTGTATTTTAGATGGAGGGACCTTTGACAACCAGCATCTTTGCTGAAGGGCTCCCCTCCGTAATAGAATGAAAAATGCAATTATACTGAAAGAATGTAAAAACTATGTACACAAAATTTTCGTAACTGAATTAAATTGGAATCGTATATTCGTATTGTCAAATACAGTAGATCCTCGAATTAGCCTACTCCTCACATAAACCTCCATTCAAGCATGTGACTGTACCTATTTGAGAGTCTGTTAGTGCTTCATAGAGCTAGGAAAGAACAAGCAGCCATTAATTAAAGAAAATTTGCCTGTCCTTTAAAAAATATCCTATTGCTTGTATGTGCAGTATCGAAGAAATAGTTTACCAGTAGAAAAATTTCAACTGGACTATGAACAACTACCAAGAAAATCTCCAAAGTTCCCCTTCTCGAATAAACCCCCCTTCAAATAAGCCCGCATTCAGAAATCCAAAAATAAATGAGCCCCCAGGGGCAGGGGGTTAATTCGAGGATTTAAACACCATCTCCAATTTAATTCGGAGTTTGAAATTCAGAGTTGGAAATTCGGAGTTTGAAATTCGGAGTTTGAAATTCGGAGTTTGAAATTCGGAGTTTGAAATTCGGAGTTTGAAATTCGGATTTAAAGTGGAGATTGGCATTTAAATCTGAATTGTAATATGACTCGGTTGTTGTAAAATAATAAAAACTAGAATGTGTTGAATGTATCTTTGGTGCTATTCGTTGGTACTTTTTTGATACATTTTCTCTATGTTATTACCCAACCATGGTTAGCACTCCTATCTGCGAATCCCTTCTTTGGCTACGCTGATGAATTTCAATAACTATAGACGCTTCCTCTGTATCGTAGAAGAGAATTTCTTTGAAATTAGATTCGTCTAAACGCCATATCTTGTATTGTTAAAGCCACGTTGTATGCAAGAACTTCAAAAACATCGCTTCAGAAAATTTTTTGTCAAAAGCAAACATTTCGAAGATGGTAGGCCTTCTGCATGCCACAAAACAATACATCAATGAAGTGAATTGAATGATTTGCCCAAACTAGTTTCATAGAGTATTCTGCACAGGCCACTCATTGGCACCAAATAGAAGAGGGTTTAATAAGGAGGAGGGTTAGCATTTTTGTCAAAAATGCATAAGCTAGGGGGCTTTTAATAGTTGGGGGGG